>JAJIBD010005539.1:0-97869 GCA_021461705.1 Cryptotis parvus | reverse complement strand
TACTGGCTCTGTATTCAGGAATTACTCCTAGTTGTGAGTATGCCACCTGCACGGCCAAGCCGGGCAAGCTACCCGTGCCGTATTTGACATGCCAAATACCAGTAACAATTATAAACCTCATTACCATGACCTGATGGAATGGTTTGAGGCTCTTTATGTTCCTGGAGCAAGCAGACGACCCTGGGCTCTACTAGCATGAGACAGGAAATATGGAGATGTTACTGGTGCCCGCCGAGCAAATCGATGATGAATGGGAAGACAGTGATACAGTGATACGGTGCTCAGGGAGCCATATGAGATGATGGGGATCAAACCTAGTTTGGCTATGTGCAAGGTCCAATCCACTGTGCTATCACTCAGGCCCCTCTAATAGCTTTTAATTGCTTTATCTTTATAAAATCTAAGGCTTTAATCCACCTCCACTCACTCCTAACTCTACACATACACCACCCAATCCAATCAAGTCTGCCGGAGATATATCTGCCAGAGAGTTATACTTTACAAAAGGTTGGGGGAAGGGAGTTACAAGAGGCACTGGCCCTTGGGGCTGGAGCGATAGCACAGCAGGTAGGGCGTTTGCCCTGCATGCGGCAGACCCAGGTTCGATCCCTGGCATCCCATATGGTCCCCTGAGCACCGCCAGAAGTAGTTCCTGAGCAAAGAGCCAGAAGTAACCTCTGAGCATTGCCGGGTGTGACCTAAAAAGCCAAAAAAAAAAAAAAAAAAAAGAGGCAATGGCCCTTAATCCTGAAACAGAGAAAGCTTCTCCTTTCTGGGGCAAAGCACCAGGACTTTGCCCAAAGTCTGATCCCTTGGGCTATATGCCCACCCATCCTGGCAGGCTATTTTCTCCTATTTATCTATCTATAGAGAGACATGGGGCAGAGCTGCTATTGGCTCTCACTTATGCCCAGCAGCACATGAGGTGCCCGGGAGGGATGGCAGGTTCTAGCCCTGGCCCGCCACCCCAGCAGAGCCTCACAACAAGCCAAGATGACCCCCACTCCATGAGGATCTCCATTTTCCACATCTGGACTTCCCCCCTCAGAACTCCACCAAGCAGACCAGCCTATTACAGCCCGGCTCACCGAGATCCACCCTGCTGCAGTCTTTTTTTAATCTGGCCCAGGTATGCTGATCCAGAGACAGATATGGGGCAGAGCTGATACTGGCTCTCACTGTGCCCAGCAGCTCATGAGGTGCCCGGGAGGGATGGCAGGTTCTAGCCCTGGCCCGCCACCCCAGCAGAGCCTCACAACAAGCCAGACGACCCCCACTCACATGAGGACCTCCATTTTCCACATATGGACTTCCCCCTCGTTAGAACTCCACCAAGCAGACCAGCCTATCACAGCCCTGCTCACGCAGCCGCTATGCGGCCCACGGGTTCATCAATACATGCTGAATTTTGAGATGACTACAAGTGTATGCTACCCCGCACGGCAGAGCCTGGCAAGCTACCCATGTTGTATTTGATATGCCAGATACCAATAACAATTATAGACCTCATTCCCATGACCTGATGGAATGGTTTGAGGCTCTTTATGTTCCTGAGCAAGCAGGTGCCCTTGGGCTCTACTTGCATGAGACAGGTCATATGGAGATGTTACTGGTGCCCGCTTGAGCAAATCGATGATGAACGGGATGACAGTGACAGTGACAGTGATCTATCTATGTATCTATCTATGTATCTATCTATCTATGTATCTATCTATCTATGTATCTATGTATCTATGTATCTATCTATCATCTATCTATCTATCTGTTTATTTAGTTATTTAGTTTTTTTTGGTTGCACCCGGTGATGCTCAGGAATCCTCCAGGAATTACTCCTGGAGGTTATAATTTTTTCTTCCTTCCTTCCTTCCTTCCTTCCTTCCTTCCTTCCTTCCTTCCTTCCTTCCTTCCTTCCTTCCTTCCTTCCTTCCTTCCTTCCTTCCTTCCTTCCTTCCTTCCTTCCTTCCTTCCTTCCTTCCTTCTTTCCTTCCTTCCTTCCTTCCTTCCTTCCTTCCTTCCTTCCTTCCTTCCTTCCTTCCTTCCTTCCTTCCTTCCTTCCTTCCTTCCTTCCTTCCTTCTTTCTTTCTTTTCGCTTTTTGGGTCACACCCGGTGGTGCTCAGGGGTTATTCCTAGCTCTGCACTCAGGAATTACTCCTGGCAGTGCTCGGGGGACCATATGGGATGTGGGGATCGGACCCAGGTAGGCTGCATGCAAGGCAAACGCCCCTACCCGCTGTGCTATTGTTCTGACCCCCTTATTTTATTTTTTTGTGATAGAGTTCTAATTTTATACTATGGTGATCAGAAAGAAATATATATGGTATGATTTTTTTTTCTTTTTGGGTCACACCCGGCAATGCTCAGGGGTTTCTCTCAGCTCTGCACTCAGGAATTACTCCTGGCGGTGCTCGGGGACCATATGGGATGCTGAGGATCGAACCCTGGCCGGCATGGGCTGGCCGTGTGCAAGGCAAACGCCCTACCTGCTGGGCTATCGCTCCAGTCCCTATGGTATGATTTTTATCTTTATAGGTGTATTAAGACTTATTTTGTGTCCTTGAATATGATCTATCTTCAGAAAACATTTTTACTGCACTTTAAAATGTAAATTTTGGGGGATGTTGGGGATGTTTTACACTGTCTGGGATAAAATGTTCTAGAAATATTTACAAAATCCATTTGCCCTAGTTCATCATTTAAGGGTATTAATCCCTGTTCCTTATTGATCTGGCCATAGTTACAAGTGTGGCTTTAAAATCTCTTAATTAATATTACTATCAATATCACTTTCTAATAATAATTTCTTGATGTGTTTTGGTACACTTTTTTTTCAGTATATTTATATTAATATCTTATTAGGTAACACCACAGCCTAGCAAGCCCTGGATTTGGGATTCCTTTGTATTTTGGATTCCTCCCCTCCTCATATAAGCCATTTACATGTCTTTAGGCCAGAGATTTATGCTAAAGAGATCTCTCTTTTGTGTAAACACTGAAAGAGGCTGTGACAGATACAGGTGAGTCAGTTTGGCTCAGGATTAATAACTCGTGGAGTCTTGTCATAATTTCTACTATAGACCCCAAGACTATCTAGATTGATAATATTTTCTTACATCCCCATCAGTCCTCTATGTGGAACTAGACAGTACCAAAAAGGGCCACCCTGGCTTTGCTATGGGACACCTTAGGGAAGAGAATTTGATTCAACAAAAGATCAAAGGAGAGATGTACTAGTTGTCTTAAGGTGAGCTTGTAAGATCCTTCCAGTAAACAAAAGTAGAGCACATAGAAATTGCCCTGGAGCAGAGCAAATTGACAAAGGACCTTGTGGGGATGGAGATATCTAGCTTGGGGAATATAGTCTGAATTATTATTATTATTATTATTATTATTATTATTATTACTACTACTACTACTACTACTACTACTACTATTAATAATTTATTTTTGTGCTTTATGGGTCACACCCAGCAATGCTCAGGGCTTACTCCTGGCTCTGCACTCAGGAATTACTCCAGGTGGTGCTTGATATGATATGGGATGCCGGGATCGAACTCGGGTGGGCCACATGCTAGGCCAATGTCCTACTATAGCTATGGCCCCTATAGTCTAAATTATATGACTGGAGTATCAGATGTACCAGGGATATGACTCAGCAATAAAGTACAGTGCATGTTTATGAAGCCTTGTGTTTATCTCTCACTGCAAAAGAGAATCTTTTAGTTTAATTTTTTTTTTTTTGCATTTTGGGTTACACCCAGTAATGCTTGGGGGTTACTCCTGGCTCTGCACTTAGAGCACGCCTGGTAGTGCTTGGGGGACCACATGGGATGCCAGGGATTGAACCTGGGTTGGGCATGTGCAAGGCCTACCTGCTGTGCTATTGCTCAGGTACCTACGTTTTTATTTCACTTTTGATCCCTTCATATATCTCCTCTGCATAATTTTTTTTTCGCGGGGGTGGGGGTGGTGGTGCACCTGGCAGTGCTCAGGGCTTACCCCTGACTCCACGCTCAGGGATCACTCCTAGCGGAGTGTGAGGGACTGAATAGGTTTCCCAGCAATCAAACCTCAATTGACTGTGTGCAAAGCAAGCTCCCTATCTGCTATACCATCTCTTTGGCCCTTTTTCTGTGTTTTCTAATTTACCTTGTTATTTGATCACTAAATAATACTCTAGGTGTTGCAAGTGTGGCTGCAGTGCCCAGCTGCATTGGCAGGTGGCAGACAGGAGACAGGCTTGTCTACACCCAGGTCTCTGCCCCATGGGCCCTGGATGGTTGATGGTCTAACATAGAAAAGGACTGGGCCCTTGGGTGAACTAAGAGCCACGGCAGAGCCTGGTAAGTTACCTGTGGTGTATTCGATATGCCAAAAACAGTAACAATAATGGACCTCATTCCCAAAGAATGGAGACATTACTGGTGCCCGCTTGAGCAAATCAATGAACAAGGGAAAGAGAAGTCATACAAGTGAAGAGTATCAGGTGTATATACCATCCCCTCTTTAGGTGTTTGCAAAAGAGCTGATATGAGAGGAAGGCAGCATTGTAGGACTGACATTAGCATTTCTTTAGACTGTGCCAGATGTGCCTACACCTGGAATCTGCATCTAAAAGCTGGTTTTGATCTTTAGTGACTTGGCTCTGACCAGGAGGAAAGTTTGAGGCTTTTTTGCTCTTGCTTTGGTGGGGAGGGGGAAAAGAGGTGTTTGTTTAGTCAAGGGAATGGACTTGTTGCAGGTGGACCCCACGGGTGACTTATGTGAGGCCGGAAGGGGGAGAGAGATGGTCGCTTTCTCCCCAGCCGCCTCTGCCACCCAGGATCCGCTGGGCAGGCTTAGGACTGATAAAGTCTGCGATGAGCCTGCGGCGTGGGCCTGAGCCCCACCAGCCCCACGAGGTGGCCGCCAAGCCACACCTGATGTCCCCTTGGTCTCTAGGCACGGGAGTTGATCCCCACCACCCGAGGTTTCTCGGGAGCCACGGACTCAGGCTGGAGCGAGGAATTGCTCTTTGCAGGAAAGGAAAGTCAGTCCTAGGCCTTACCCAGGGCTGCCTTAGGGTTCTTGTCTTCCTTGCAGAAAAAGAATTTTCAGGGAGTCGAAGAGCAGTGAAGTAAAATAGATTTTATTAAGGAGGTTTTAGGAGAGGGAGAGGGAGAGAAAGAAAGGAGAGAGTAACGCGCTCAAAGGAGACCTCGGGCTGCTCCAAAGGCGGAGAGCGAGTAAAAGAGAGAGTACACATCTCAAGAGGGGGGAGATGCCGGGCAACACACGTGCTCAGGCACCACATGTGCTTGGCCACATGGACTCAGGCAGCATGTGTGTCCAGGCAGCATGTGCGGCGCAGGCAACATGTGTGCCCAGGCAGCATGTGCGCGCTCTCCTTTGTTTAGGACGGCTTTTATAGATTTATCCCCAAATTACTCCCATATGGGGCTTTAACCTCGGTTGCTAGGGCCGTTGCCAAGGGAGTAGACTTTGGGAGTGGTCTTCTTTGACTGGAATGTTTTTGGAGTCTTCTGTGAGCTGGGTGCTAGGCAGGAAGGCTGATTTATCTTCCTTAGGAGGGTTAGTTATCTAAAGCCTTTAGAAGGTTAGTGGCCTATGGGCTTCACACATTCCCTTTTGGCCTTCCCCTCCCCAGGGTCTATTGTTGATAATGGTCTTGTCAAGTTTGCTTTTGGCTTTCAATCAGGTGTGGCTCTGGATCTCTTCTTCGGGAATTTTATTGCCATGTGGCGCCCCCTGTCTGCCTGCCTACAAGACACACACACACACACACACACACACACACACACACACACGTGGGAGACATCTTGGCCAGAACACATGGTCACAGAGCATCTGATCAGGAGCTCTAGGTCTGGGGAGTCTCCTGCCCTGGATTGTGGTAGCAGAGTGTGTTTAACTGTTGGTGAGAAGTAAAAAGCTTTTTGGAACTGTACTGGACTATTTTTTTCATTGGTCATCGGCCCCTGAGAGTGACCAGGAAATTTAAACCCTAATATTACTGGGGTCCCACATGGCTCCCCCAACAATATATGATTATATAATATGAAGTAAAATGGTCTTGTACTAAAATTTTTATCTAAAAAAAAAATTTGTGTCACACATGGCAAACGCTCCTTGTTCTGTGCTCAGGGTGATACAGCTGAAGTAGGTGGAAAACGCAAGTCCACTTTAGCCAATTATCAATAGGTAGCCAATCAGGAAGGGGGATGCCTAGGGGGTAGGATTTGAAAAGGGAGCACTAGGCTTTCTCCTCGGAAGGAGAAGACAGAGAGGGGCTGCTCTTGCCGGCTCTCCCCTTTCCTCTCTCGGCTTGCTCCCTCTCACTCACGGATCAGGTAGGGGTGAAGCTGAACGGGGGGGTCGTACACTGGACCAGGCAGCATTGGAGACAGAACTGGGACATTGTCCACGGGTAGTGGAGAGGTCAGGACATCTGGGGAGGGACCTGGAATTGTCTGCCTTTTTTTTTTTCTTTTTTGGGTCACACCTAGCAATGCTCAGGGGTTACTGCTGTCTCTGTGCTCAGGAATTACTACTCCTGGCACTGCGTGGAGGACCATATGGAATGTTGGTGATTGAACCCGGGTCAGCCGCATACAAGGCAAATGCTCTACCCATTAGACTATTGCTCTGGCCCCTTGTCTGCCTTTTTTTATTTTAATAAATTAACTTCACTTCATCTGAGTTTTATATGTTAATTTTCCATGCAATTCTCAATAACCCACTAGTATGGTCGGCAACTACACCACCTCCGCCGCTGATGACATCGTTCTAATAACACCAAACATTAGCCAAGCGGCACAAATGCTGGCTGACTTTGACCGAGAATGTTGAAAGGTAGGTCTACAGCTGAATCTGAAGAAAACTATGTTCATGAGAAATGAACTAGTTCCAGAGGCCCCATTCACTCTCAATGGAACAAACATCTCTGAATGCAGCAGTTATGTGTACCTAGGTCGAGAAGTCAACATGATGAACGACCTAAAACCTGAGCTGCGCAGGAGGAAGAGAGCGGCATGGAATGCCTTCAAAGGCATCGAAGAAATAGCTAAAGGACAAAGAACCTCCGGTTCGGGTACATCTCTTCGACTCCACCGTTCTCCCTGCATTAACATATGCCTCAGAGACCTGGGCCCTACGAAAGCAAGATGAGAATGCTATCCGGGTCTCCCAGAGAGGCATCGAAAGAGCTATGCTTGGAATATCACGTCTCACTCAAGTGAGAGAAGGAATCCCGGAGTTCTGACCTCCGTCGCTATTCCAGAATCAGGGACGCTGTCTCGTTTGCCAAGGCATCGAAAATCAGATGGGCTGGACATGTAATGCGATTTGGAGACAACCGCTGGACTAGAGCCGTTACCGACTGGATCCCACGGGATGTCAAAAGATCACGTGGCTGCCCACCTACAAGATGGTCAGACTTCCTTGTTAAGACCCTGAAGGAACGGTTTGAGGCTCTTCATATTCCTGAATCAACCAGATGCCATTGGGCTACATTGGCACGTGATAGGGTCCAATGGAAATGTTACTGGTGCCCCGTCGAGCAAATCGATGAATAATGGGATTCAAGTGATCAAGTGATCAAGTGATAGGAAAACTACTTTCACGTTAACAAGGGGATCATTCCTGACTGCTGGAGGACCATATGGGATACCGAAGACTGAACCCCAGTCAGCTATATGTAAGACAAACACCCTACCCACTATACTAGCCCCACAAAATTCTTTATTTGCTTTTTTTTTGGGGAGGGGGCTTTTGGGTCACACCCAACATTGCTCGAGGGTTACTCCTAGCTTTGAACTTCAGAATTATTTCTGGTGATGTTCAGGGGACCATATGGGATGCCGGGGATAGAACCTGGTTGATCAAGTACAAGGCAAATGTACTATTGGTCTTGCCCCCCAATTTTTTTATCAATTTTTTTTCTTTCTGGAGTCTCATCCAGTGATGCTCAGGGGTTACTCCTGGCTCTGCACTCAGGAATTACTCCCAGCAGTGCTTGGGGAACCTTATGGGATGCTGGGGATCAAATCCAGGTTGGCTGTGTGCAAGGCAAACACCCTACCTGCTGGACTCCAGCCCCGACCCCCAAATTCTTTTTTTCCCCCAATTTTCATTTTTATTAAAGTACAGTTAACAAGTTGTGAATTTTCTACATAGGAAAAGACCAGTCAACTTCTAATGCTGCATTGAAATAGTATCACTCACCAAGAAAAACAAAAAACAAATATAAACCCATTATTGCCTTTGTGACTAATGGGGAAAAAAACTATTAAAAGTTACCAAAACTAGAGAGTCTTGCAGACGGCTCGGGAGGCGGGAGCCTCGCGCCGGCGCCGCCTCAGCTGACTATGGAACCTCAAGGAGGGCAGATGGGCTTTGGGAGTGGGCCCGTCGCCTCCGGGGTCCCAGAAGCAGCCGGATGGGACTCGTCCACCACACTAGCCACCATTTTCGTTGTCCAGACGCTGGGAAAATGTCCCACGACCAGAGGACCAGCAAAGCCGGTTCGTGAAACAATGATGTTTTTTGGTACACTGCATTCCGCTGAACAGCAGGAGGGTTTGCTGAGAGGGAGATATACAGAGGAAGGAGATGGCATATAGAGCCCGCGGGGTGGTTGGGATTTGGGAGGGGGGAGGGAGACAGGACGTTGGTGATGGGAGATGGGTTCGGGTGGAGGGTGCATCTTGGAACCCTGTGGAGCCAGGACTCCACATGAGCATCCTTCAATTAAAAAAAAAAAAAAGGAGAAAAGGTGGAATAAATAAATAAATAAATAAATATCTGCAGGGCTAGCCACAATGTGTAAAAGAAGAGGGAGAGAGATGCAGAGATAGAGAGAAAGAGAGGAAGCAGGGCTACCTGCTATTAAGGCAGCCTGGGGGGTGAGTGGGAGGGGTGGAGTACATTGGTGGTGGAAATGGGGTACTGGTGGAGGGATGGGTGCTGGAATACTGTATTACCAAGAACCAATTGCACCTTTGTAATTGTGTGTCTCACGGTGGTATGGTGAAGAATAAAAAATTAAAAAAAAAAAGTTACCAAAACTCTAAAGGCAACTAAGACCCTTACAAATTTCAAACAGTAAAATTCTATTTTCAAATTCCTTTTTTAAAAAATGATTTATTTTAAACACCGTGATTTACAAAGTACAAACTTTTTCACAATACAGTTGCTGGAAAGATCATCATTCAGCACCAATCCCACCAGTGTGCCCCCCAAAAGAGACCCGCATTTCCCTCCCCCCTCCATCCCCCCCCGATGCCTGCTCACTTAGCCAGCATCAGATACATTGATCCTTGCAGCTCATATAAGGGAACAGTAATGATAAGGTCGTGCCTTTTTTTTTTTCTAGGCAGATGTGTGGGAGTCTGGCCAGGTTCTGTTCTTGGATTCACTTTCTGGGTTTCCAGAACACAGTGGTTTTCTACTGACAATCCCAGACACACCATCACTACAGCTACTGACAACACTTATTTCACATTTATCTCAATGTCTATTTGAGCTTTTCCTATTCATACACTGAACATTCTATTCTATATTGGTTGTTGGAGCTAATTCTCTAAATACAGTCATGAACCTGGTGTTAGACAAAAAGTCAGTGGAGACCCTCAAATCTCCATTGTGTCATTTGAGTCCACTGTATAGGAGATTACTGAGGTGGTCCCCCAGATCACACCTTGTGCCCACATACTTCATTTTTAGAAAATGTGATGGGATACCAGTTAGATGAATATAGTGTTTTGAGAATAAGCGCAGGAGCTCTGTGCCCGCATGCCACGGGGTGTGTGTGTGTGTGTGTGTGTGTGTGTGTGTGTTACATGGACCCCCCAAGTACAGTCCCAGCTGGTTGCAGTTCTGGGCGGGCCCACCAGGCCTTGCAGAGGGCATTGAGTTGGGGAGGGCGCCCCAGCTTCAGCTCCCCAGGGAACCTGGTGGATTCAGTCACCCAGTCCTGCACATCTGGGCTTGAAGCTCATCTATTCCGTTGGGTGTGGCTCTGCTGAGCTGTGAAGTCTGGACCTTGGAAGTGACTGTGGTTGTGATGCGTGAGGTTCTTGGGCCTCTGGGGGTCTGACCGAGAGGCAGGGGGGAGCCCAGCCTACCCCCTTCCAGGACCCCTCATCAGCCCAGCACAAGCTGAGCGGGCAGAAGTTCAGTCCTGTACCTCTTGCTGTTTCCCAGTCGGTTGCCCAAATTCTTTTTTTTTTTTTTTTGCTTTTTGGGCTATACCTGGTAATACTCAGGGATTACTCCTGGCTCTGCACTTAGGAATTACTCCTGGTGGTGCTCAGGGGACCATATGGAATGCCAGGGATTGAACCTGGATCGGCCGCGTGCAAGGCAAACGCCCTACCCACTGGACTATTGCTCTGGCCCTGCAAATTCTTAACTATTACATAATGGTCATCTCCATCTATTACCTTTCTTTCCCAGAAATTTGTTCTTAGGTAAGCACAAATGCCTGCAGACCAGACCAAATGGGTCACTTGTGGTGCTCCAGAGTCAGAGTGCATGGCTGCCTAGAGCCCCTGATTCAACACTGAGAGTGGGACAAGACGTTCTGATGGGGCGAGTGTCCCAAAGGCAGGGAATAAGGGTGTCAGTAGAGATAAGGTCTTTGGGAACATCAGGTGAAGCCCAGGCTGTACCTACGAAACAAGACTGTATTTATTCCTCAGTGAGCCTCAGAATAACGGAACAGGTGTTCGTCTAACTTCCCATGTGTGTGGCGGGGCTCCAAGACAGGCAGATTGTTGGCTACTGGCTAATTCAGTCCTGGCACTGTATCAGATAAAGAGCCAGCTCCTTCGAAGGCTAGATGAGTCAGCTCCAGCTGTCATAATTCAGACTGGGTATCTTGAACTACAAAATGAGTTTCCTACAGTTCTGCAAGTGGCACCAGGACAGCCACATGAATGGTGCAGCGCTTTCTGGCTGGCAGGTGACGTTTTTACTGTCTTCATATTGCGGAAAGAAACTCTCTTACAGTGACGTAAACTTTTTTTTTGCTTTTTGGCAATGCTCAGGGGTTACTCCTGGCTCTGCACTCAGGAATCACTCCTGGCTGTGCTGGGGGGACCATATGGGATGCCGGGATTGAACCTGGGCCGGCACAGGCCAGCTGCGTGCAAGGCAAACGCCCTACCCGCTGAACTATTGCCCTGGCCCCCCCACAGTGACATAAACTCTTAACAGATGAGAGTTCTGAATTATTTTCACAAAGGGCCCCATGCCTCCCAGGACATGGGGGGGCGGCATGTCACCTCTCCAGGTTTTCACCCTGGAGCTGAAAGCGCCAGTCTGTGAGTCTAGTGAGGAGCAGAGGAAGGGGCATATACACGTAGACGGTAACATTTCCATATCCTTACACATATATGTAAGGATATATGTGTAATGTGCCTCTTTGCAAGTACCGATATTGAGGCTATTTTAACTGCAGCTCAAAACAAATGGAACTAGAGCAGGAGAGGTGCACAGGACTCAGAAGTCCTTACCTGCAAGCCAGGGACAACATGATGGGTAGAATGCCTGTGTCATGCGCACCTGATCCAGGTTTGATCTCCGGCATCCCGTATTATCCCCAAGCCCTGCCAGGAGTGATCCCTGAGTGTAGAGCCAGGAGTGAGTCTTGAGCACCACTGGGTATGGCACCAGAAGTAAAACTAAACAAATACTTACCTTGCACATCGCTGATCCTGTTCGATCCTTAGTACTACACAAGTTATAGTGAGGATCTGAGTACTGCTAGGTGTGGCACCTAAATAAACTAACAAACTAAACGAACTTTAAAAACAACAACAGGGGCCGGAGTGATAGCCCAGCGAGTAGGGCGTTTGCCTTGCACGCCGGCCCATGCCGGCCTGGGTTCGATCTCCGGCATCCCCGAGCACCGCCAGGAGTAATTCCTGAGTGCAGAGCCAGGAGTAACCCCTGAGCATCGCCGGGTGTGACCCAAAAACCAAAAAAAATAAAAATAAAAATAAATAAATAAAAAATAAAAACAAAAACAATCCTGAGAAAGAGCAACTTAGAATTTTAATTTCTGGGGTTGGAGAGATAGCACAGCAGGAAGGTCACCTGGCTTGTACCAGGGTTTGATTCCTGGCACCCTATACAGTCCCCTGAGCATGATCACTGAGTACAGAGCCATGAGTAAGCCCTGAGCACTGTTGGGTATGACTCACAAAACAAACATAAATACTTCAAACCAAAACATTACGAGACTTAATTTTTTTATTTTTTTGCTTTTTTGGGTCACACCTGGCGACACTCAGGAATTACTCCTGGCTCTTTGCTCAGAAATTATGCTTGGCAGAGCTCAGAGGACCATATGGGATGCCAGGGATTGAACCCGGTTGGCAGATGCAAGGCAAATGCCCTACCTGCTGTGCTATCACTCCAGCCCTACAAGACTTTAATGTATGGGACAGGAGAGCTAGTACAGCAAGGAAGGCATTTGCCTTGCACATGGTTAATCCAGATTTGATCTCTAGCATTCCATATGGTCCCCGAACTCAGAGCCAGGAGTAAGTTCTGGAAATCACCAGATGTGGTACATCTGTAATTTTACTTTTTTTTTTTTTGGGGTCACGCCTGGCTCAGGGTTACTCCTAAATTACTTCTGGTGGTGCTCAGGAGACCATACAGGATGCTGGGGATCGAACCCAGTTCAGCAAATGGGTTCGATCACCATACTGTCACTCCCCAAATTTTTAATTACTTTGTAATTAAAATCTTAATTACAAATGTAAAAATTTTTAATTACAAAAATTTGTAATTAAATGTTTGCATTTCCAAAGTAATGATTGTATTCAACTATGGTAAAGTATTTAACATTTTTAACTACAGTGAATTGGAACTTGGGATAATTCTGATGAAAATGTTTTCTCTTCTTTTCTTTTCTCTTCATCACACCCAGCGATGCTTAGGGGCTACTCCTGGCTCTGCACTCAGGAATTACTCCAGGCAGTGCTCAGGGACCATATGGGATGCTGGGGATTGAATCTGGGTTAGCTGCAAGCAAGGCAAATGCTTTACCCGCTGTACTATCACTCCAGCCCTTTCCTGTGTACAGAAAAAATAATTTTGGGGCGGGAGCGATAGCCCAGCGGTAGGGCGCTTGCCTTGCACGCTGGCTGGCCTGTGTCTGCCCAGGTTCGATCCCCGGCATCCCATATGGTCCCCCGAGCACCGCCAGGAGTGATTCCTGAGTGCAGAGCCATGAGTAACCCCTGAGTGTCGCCGGTGTGACCCAAAAAGCAAAAAAAAAGAAAAAAGAAAAAAGAAAAAATAATTTTTACAGAAAGTAGAAACTACATATTACTTCAGATCACAAACTATTCTGAAGACTCTCCAAGAACATTGTGGAAAACGTTATTTATATAAATAATAGCATCATCCTTCAACAAAACTGAAATAGATATATGACTAAAATGCTAGACTTTGGACCTATTAAGAGGAAGATGTGTTCCATGATTTCAAATATAGCCAAGAGGCAGTGTGTATATTTAAATGCCAAATTCCCAAAATGTGATAGTGAGCATTATATTGTGGTTACACAGTCAGGAACTAACTCCCAGAGGCTGGAGTTCAGTGAGAATGTGTTAGACTCAAATGCTAAATGAAGGGAAAAATTATTGGAATTGCCCTATTTGAGAAAAAAAAATACCCTAATGTACTCAGTACACAGGTAAGATTTGGGATCAACCTAGATGTACAACAACAGATGAGTGGATTGTGAAGATGTGGTATATATACACAATAGAGTACTATACAGCTGTAAGGGATGATGAAACTATGCTCTTTGTTGCAACCTGGATGGAACTGGCAGACATCAAATGAAGACAGAAAAGAACATAACAGCACTGAGATGTGGTATTCAGAGTAACTGGATGAGGAAATGTAATGGTTTAGGGAGGGGTGCCTGGGTCACCCTTAGCCCCAGAATGTAGGGAGAAGGAAAGAAACAGAGTGAAGAAGAGTGAAGAAGAGAAGAGATAGACGAGAAGCAATGGGGGAGGGGGCGGAGGGTCAAGAGTCAAGGGGATTTAGATACATTAGTGGTGTTAAGGAATATCCAAACCACACCATTTAGATACACTAGTGGTGTTAAGGAAGATCCAAACCAGAGTCACAACACTGACATCACAAGACCCAAACTTTAATAACCAAACATGAAAGGTGCCTGAAAGACATCTGGCGGGGCTGGGCTGTGGCAGGGCTAGGAGAGGGAATCTGGAGACACTGGTGGCGGGTAGCTGACACTGATGGTGGGAGTAGTATAGAACACTGTATGTCAACAATCTACTATGAATAACTTTGTAACTCAGGGGGTAGGAGAGGGAATCTGGAGACACTGGTGGTGGGTAGCTGACACTGATGGTGGGAGTAGTATAGAACACTGTATGTCAACAATCTACTATGAATAACTTTGTAACTCAGGGGTAGGAGAGGGAATCTGGAGACACTGGTGGCGGGTAGCTGACACTGGTGGTGGGAGTATGATAGAACACTGTATGTCAACAGTCTACGATGAATAACTTTGTAACTCACAGTGCTTTACCAAAATAAAGTTTGAAGAAAAAATAAAGCACTATGATGGAATATGCTTTTGATTTAGCATTAACTGCTAAATGTTCTTTAATGTAATAAAATAATCTATAATTCAAGTACAGGTTAAAATACTCCATAGTTAAATTCTTTCACTAATTCCCACATCCTTTAAGTCAATTAGCCTAAGTTCAAAAGCTTTACTATGCATACAGTGATTTGCTTATTTTTATTGAAAGCACAAAGTAATGCTGAAGAAAAACATGTAAATAAATTAAAACACATTCCATGTCCCAGTACACTAACAGTGGATTTTGGTTTGCCTGTTCCCTCTATATGCATCAGTATTTTACAGTCACAATCACAGTGTGCATGCCACTGAGTAGCACAATTATTTTACAGTCACAATCACAGTGTGCCACTGCATTGTATAAGGATTTTACTCACCACAACACATCCATGTCTCTGGTCTTCCAAACGCCAATACAGAATTGTTCTATTAACTCACTTTCTTCCATGACATGCACAATTATTTCCATTTGTCTATTATAAATGCAGTCTTAAACATTCTCATGCACTTATCCTTTTAAAGTGTTTCATTTTTATATTCTTTTTTAGGTTGCAAATCTCAAGAGTAGAATTTATGGGGCAAAAGCATGGTCATTTTAATGGTTCTATGCGGTGCCATACTGCATTCCCAAAGAGTGTGTCTATTTAAAATGCCACCTAAGGACTGCATCAGATCATTTATGCAATTTTTTAAAAAATCAAAGCCTTAGGTTGCCTCAAATATCAGTACTGAAAGTTATACATACAATAATCTTTAACTTTCAATACTGATATTTGAAAAAATATTTTTTAAATAAAGAATGTGGTGAATAGGTGGTCTAACAAATCAGGCCAACTTTAGATGAGTTTAGCGATGCTTCTCAACTTTCTTCTAGTAATGGCACACATGAAAAAATGATCCTGTGGATACACTGAAGCAAGTAGACTGAGGTTTCCCACCCAGAAGCTCCAGCTACCATCTACCCCAAGAAACACGGGGATCATATGAGGGTCCACTTGTGACCCAAAAGTACCAGTGTCAGGAAGTTCTGATTAAGGGAAGCCAAGCCATATCCAAGCCATACAATCCAAATAGTGGCAGAGAAAGGATAAGAGCATATTTCTTCTCCTCAGGGTATTTTCTACTATTTCACAACTCTTCTTACATGCTTACTGGCACTAAAATTTAATTTTGAATGTAGATATATATCTGTGCTTAAGAATAAAGAGAATTTTCTAACATGCTTTAATGAAAGTGAGCTAAACTAGCAATCTACATCAAAGCCAAAAGGATCAGCAAATGGGTCAGCAAATGCTTGACAATTTTCTCTGAAAGAGTTCAGATTTGTCATCCTTTCAAACTGAGACTGTAAGCCCGGAACATTAATAATCTTTCACACATATCATGGTATCTCTCTGATAGACAGTAAAGAATAATAAATTACACATACTACAAGGGAAAGACAGATTTATAGTAGACTGTAGTCTAAATAAGTCAAGGTGAGAAAAACACCGCAGGTTGATTTTGCAGAGGTAAGGGTTTCCTCCACTAAGCTTCAAATTCCTGCTAACATACAATGATCTTTACATTACACTCATGAGATACATTTCATTTCACAAAACTCTTACTTATGACCAGTGTGATGCTACCAAGAGAAAATGATCCATTATTTTACTTTTTATCAAGTATTCCATGTTATCAGCTTGGTAAAGTAGAAACTACTGGCATTAACTCCACTGATTCAACTACAGATATTCTAAGAATTTTCTTGACCATTGATCATTGTATTTAGGAGTATGAGGTGGGGAGCAGTGATAAAGAATAAAGTATTTACTTGTTATGTGCCAAACCACAATAACAAGAACTCCAAACCCCACACTGTTGATTACTACACCCTGGACAGAAACTATTTGGTTGTTTCCATGGTTTTAATCAAACATTATACACACAAACACATCCATGGGACCGCATGGCACTTGGAAGATTCCCCACGATTTCCCACTTATTGAGATCTGGATCATATTTCTCAATGCTTTGAAGGTATGTCCCCTTCGAGTATGAGTAGCCCCGTGACGTAGATACAGCCATTCATGATGACGGCCCCACACTCCATCCTCCTCCTCTCCATCATGGAAGCGATCTCCTGCCACGCATTTTGCTCAGGGTCATAGCATTCCGTGATTGTAGTTTGTCCACCAACCAGATAGAGCTTATTTTCAAATGGAACAGAACATAAGCCGTATTCTTAAAAAAAAAAAAAAAAAAAGAAAAGAGCAAAATTTTATTAGGATTACAAGAGAGCTCAATGTGGTAATGCAGTAACTTTTTCACAATTCAGCACAAAGAAATAGCAGAGATGGTATGATGCTAGCACATATTAAGCCACAGAAGCAGCAGAGATGGCATCTGACTCTAGCACACACTGAGCACACAGGAACAGCAGAAGAGGCATCTGACTCTAGCACACACTGAGCACACAGGAACAGCAGAAGAGGCATCTGACTCTAGCACACACTGAGCACACAGAAACAGCAGAGATGGCATCTGACTCTAGCACACACTGAGCACACAGAAACAGCAGAGATGGCATCTGACTAGCACACACTGAGCACACAGGAACAGCAGAGGAGACATCTGACTCTAGCACACACTGAGCACACAGAAACAGCAGAGGAGACATCTGACTCTAGCACACACTGAGCACACAGAAACAGCAGAGATGGCATCCGACTCTAGCACACACTGAGCACACAGAAACAGCAGAGATGGCATCTGACTCTAGCAGAAGCTCAGCACACTGAGTTCCTCCCAAGGACTGCAGTGAGGCAAGAGGGGAAAGTGTCTGCCTGTTCTGCAGGAAGGAGGCTTTGCATTTGATCCCTGTATACTGCCCAGCTGTGTGCAACCTTGGACATTACAACAGTCACATCAGCCAGAGGGAGAGAAAGGAAAACATTTCAGTCCTCTCTCACCTGACTCAGGTAACCTGTTCCTGCAGCTCCTTCTCAGTTCATCCTGAAACTGGCTCTACGGATGCCAGGCTCTCATTCTTGGACCACTACTTTTCTGGGGTTCCGTGGCACAGATGCTTTTTATTCTACATCTGTTCCTGCCAGAAGGTGGTAGTGGAGTCTGATGAGAAGACCCAGGTGGCAACTTTTGTAGGTTACTTCTTTTCTGCTCCAAGTAAAATGGAAGCCGGCTTTCAAGTGCGCTATACGCCATTACTGGATACCTTACTGCTTCTGGGTAAGTTAAGGCACAAGATATTGAAGAAACACACCCCAACTTAGTGGGGAACTCCACCTACACCTCTAAGAAACCCAAACGCTGCTGCATGAGTCTGCAATCTGCTGGGTGGGCATACTCCGCCAGGTAGTTTCCCTGACTTTATCTGTCACCCTCTTAGCAAACCTGCTGGCTCTGAAGGCACCGGATCCTTTGCAAGTCCCCAAGCCCCCATTCTCTCCTCATGCCCGGGCGAGGCTTCCTGCAGAGCCAGGCTCAGGAGGGGCTCTGTGATGGACAACACGAGGGCGCCCGGCTGACCATTCTCTCCTCATGCCCGGGTGAGGCTTCCGTGCAGAGCCAGGCTCAGGAGGGGCTCTGTGATGGACAACACGAGGGGCGCCGGCTGAGAGGCTTTGGTTTGGTGCCTCCACACATCCCCCTACCTCCTATCCAGCTCGGTTTCTTCCACGTCATATTTCTTTTTCTTTTTTTTTTTACACCATATTTCTTTTAAAATTTATTTATTTTGGAAGACCACACTCAGCAGTGCTCAGGGATCACTCCCGGTGGGGCTCAAGGACCATATGGTGGAATAGGGATGGAACCTGGGTTGTCTGCATATAAGGCAAAGAGCCTACCCACCGGATTCTAACCGCATTCCTTACTGCTCATTTGCTGGGGCTATTACCACAAAGTTACACTCATACACCTGCAGCTGCTCATGGAAGAGCGATCCCACAGGGCACTTCTAGGACAGCAAACAGGGAAGGATTTTGCTTGCTGACCATTAGTTGTTCTAGTTGCTTGAATCTCTTCCTTTGACAAATCTTTCACATTTTGTCACTCAAGTCTCATCTTACTGTCATTTCCTCACAGGGGCCTCCATGGACCATCCAAACTGAAGTGGTCAGTTTGGATGACCACTTCATCCAAACTGAAGGGATACCGTTACCATACCCCTTATTCTAATTCTCCCCAGAGGTATTTTCCCTATGAAGATGTGCCTTGTGGACTGTCCCTGTCTCGCTCCAAGTACTTCTGGAACTCTGTCCTGCCCACTGCTGCTCCTGGTGGAGCGTGGCAAGTGTCTGCCCTCAGAAAGACTCAACAAGCGCTTGTTGGATCCCGTACTTCTGAGTCGCAGTATGGCACCCACTAATGTGTTAAAGGAAGCTCATAAAATATGATCCCATTTAAGGGTTGAAGAGAAGGTCAGGGAAAGGGTTAGAGCACATGCAGGAGCCCCAGTTCTACTGTTTCTGTATTGGGGCTACGACCTGCTACGTCCAAGGGTTTACTTAGGGCTCCTCACTAAGGTGTCATTCCTGCAGTGTTTGGGACCATAAAGGGTATCAGGTATTGAACCCAAGTAAGGTGAGTGCAAGGCAAGTGCCTTACCTGCTTTACCATCTCTCCAGTCCCTGGAAGCCCTGGTTTGATCCCTCACTCTACACGGTCCCCTGAGTAGCCCTAAGAGGAGCTTCTGAGCACCACTAGGTTTGGCCCTAAAACTAAAAAAAGCAAGAAAGCCGTCTGCACCTCTCGGTGAAGCTTTTAGTTTGACTCGGTGCCAATGCCCTCATCCTCTAGCGAGTACTGTCATGTGTGGCTCTGGTAGCACCCAGCACCGCTGAGCCCGAGCCTGTGCCCAGCCACTACGCCAGCAGTGCTCCTCCTTCCAAAAGGGAATTCTTTAAAAAAACTATTATTATATTTTAAGTTGTTATGAAAGTGTTAGTTTATTTACTAGACCACCTGAACTCCCTCCAGCCCACTCCTATTCTTAAAAGGGAAATCACTGTCTGAGCTTAATATTAAAGCTTTCTTAAATTATTCAGTCTACAAATAATCTTTGATTTGGGATTCCCACATTAAATATCAAAATCTTCCTGCAGCAGCAAAATAAAATATTTAAAATAGTGATTCTTGTTAGTTTTCCAAATCAGCAACTATAACACAATGTTCTTTTATTGCTGATATCATTTCCCCCTCATCTGTAAGGGCTTTTTTTCCAGGTTAGTTACTTTGTGAAGCTTCTGAGGTCAAGGGGCCATATCTTGCTTATTAAGCTCCTAGTTCAACATAGTAAAAGAAAGCACTTGGACAAAAAAGCACTCAGGCAAATGAATGTATGAACAATTTCAAACCAAGTGCAAGAATGGCACCATCTGTCACGGCTTAGAAGCCTGTATTCAGTGCTGTAGGAGGGAAGAACAAAACCATGGAGGGATTGAGGGATGGCCATAATATTTTCAGGCATTCAATATCCATGAAAATTATCTAAATTTTCTTTTCCAAGGATATGGTTCAATGATAACATGTATGCCACCTGAGAGGCCCAGGGTTCTATCCTCAGAATGACAAAAAAAAGACATTTCTTCTAAGATTTTTCTTACTGAAAAACAATAGGGGCTGGAGAGATAGTGTGGGGTAAGGCACTGCCCTGCACAGGGCTGGTTCAATCCCTGGAACTCAGCACTACCAGGGGTCATGCCTGAGCACCACTGGCCCTGGAGCCCTTTCCCACCCAATCTCACCCCCAAAAGAAAAGACTATAAAGCTTATCTAATTGTACCTCATTTTTGCTTGAAAATAAGAAACAACAGCTTAACCCACTTGCCAAAGATGAGGTAAATAAATAAAGGTCAGGGCCTAGAGTGAACGCCCCTCCCTAGGCTTTCTCCTTGAATTTACAGTTCTTTCTTGTTTCATCCCCTAAGTTCATCTTCTCGCTAAGGCTGTTTGCTAAAATTCTGCCTACAAACATATTGTTGGTCCTATGGCCACAACATCTCTACAGCACATCCCCAGCCATCCTCTGAGCAAACAATCCCCCCAGACAGGTCTTCTGGGTCATCCAGCCTGTCCTTCACATTGAAATGCACAAGGGAACTCATGGGGTCCGAGAGCTGAAGTGAGTAGAGTGCCTGGTACTCCATGATTGAGTGCCTGTACTCCATGATTGAGTGCCTGTATTCCATGACTGAGTGCCTGTACTCCATGATTGAGTGCCTGTACTCCATGATTGAGTGCCTGTACTCCATGAGCAGAGTGCCTGTATTCCATGATTGAGTGCCTGTACTCCATGATTGAGTGCCTGTACTCCATGATTGAGTGCCTGTATTCCATGATTGAGTGCCTGTACTCCATGATTGAGTGCCTGTACTCCATGATTGAGTGCCTGTACTCCATGATTGAGTGCCTGTACTCCATGATTGAGTGCCTATACTCCATGATTGAGTGCCTGTACTCCATGATTGAGTGCCTGTATTCCATGAGAAGAGTGCCTGTACTCCATGATTGAGTGCCTGTACTCCATGATTGAGTGCCTGTACTCCATGATTGAGTGCCTGTACTCCATGATTGAGTGCCTGTACTCCATGACTGAGTGCCTGTACTCCATGATTGAGTGCCTGTACTCCATGACTGAGTGCCTGTACTCCATGATTGAGTGCCTGTACTCCATGGTTGAGTGCCTGTATTCCATGTGCCTGATTTCCATGGGTAGGGCGGGCTCCAGTTCTAGCACCTCAGAGTTCCGCGACTCTGGGGGGTGACTCCACAACATTTAAAAAATCAAAACACTGAATTCATCTCCTCTCCTCTCCTTCCTTCCAATTGGCTCCTCCTTCAATGCTCCCTGCTTCCCAGTCAGACAATTAGAGCTGAACTACTGCCAACTCCTTTCTTTCCTTTATTTATACCCAAACAAGAAAGCTACCATCCAATACTATCAATGTTGTATCTGTAATATCTCTCCCATCTTCCACTACAACCATTTTTTCTGGAGGCCTGAGTGATAGTAGAGTGCGTAGGCGTATGCACGCAGCTGACCCAGGTTCGATCCCCAGCATCCCATATGGTCCTCTGAGCAGGGCCAGGAGTAATTCCTGAGCATTGCCGGTGTGACTCCCAAAAAGGCAAAAAAAAAAAAAACAAACCCAAAAAACAAACAAAAACAACCACTTCTCTGGGTTTCAGTGTCTTGCCTGGTTCATTACATTCCATCAGTAGATCTCCCTGCCCTGTCTCTTGAGGAGCCTACACTCCTTTAAAAAAAAGCCTTTCTATGGAGGTGCAATTAACACCGAAGCATTACATTAATTTCAGGTGTGCCACAAAATTGATGCATTATTTGTAGAATTGTGAAATAATCAAGAATTATTGACACATCCTTCTTTTTGCTCTGAAAATTGTGATAGATCTCCATTTAAAATATTCTCCAAGGCCCCAGAAGATCACAAAATAGCTACTCATGCAATTAGTTGCAACATGCTAGGCCTAGACCTGGGTTCAGTCCCTGGCTCCACATGGTCTCCTGAGCACCGCTGAGTGTAGCCCTGGGAGGTCTCGAGCACCCCGTCCCACAGGGACGTAAGCTTGAACTTCAGGACTAGTGGGCCAGGTTTCACCTGGCTGTACCCCCTCAGAACCCCTGAGCGCTGCTTAGAGGTCCCAAATAAACTCTCCAAACTGCCTCTTGAATTCCTCCATATGGTCCCATGGACTCTACCGTCCAGACTTCCACATCTCATTCAGATCCTCTCCCCTTCTGCCAGAAAATCCTTTCTCGAAACTACCTTGCTTAATTAGACCATTCTGTAAGGCTTAAATAATTAACAACCTAGTCCTGGAAACCTTTTATAATTACCAGATTCCTCTTAATTACACATGCTTTTCTGCCCTCAATTTCAGTAGCACTTATTTTCGAAACTGTCTGGCATAATCCTGTTAAGTACATATATTCTCGACTAATTTTGAATTCCTGTGGTAATTGAGATGCGCTCTGTAATAATTTTGTGTCATATGATGACTGGAATGGTAACTTACCCAGATTAGATTTCACTAAACATTATTATGAATTTAATTATTATATATTATTGTGAACTACATTAAATCTAATAAAATGTCAGCATCTTATTTTTTCACCTATACAAAGATACCGCCCCAAAGTTAAGAAAGAACACTTAAATTCTCTCCACAAGGCAATAATCATTTCCAGTTAATGTCATTGTCAATGGTGAAAAACCGAAAGTTTTTACTTTAAGATCAGGAACAAGGACAGGATACCCACTCACCACTGCTATTCAAACAGTATAGGGGCAAGAGCAATAGCACAGCAGATAGGGTGTTTGCCTTGCATGTGGTCGACCTGGGGTCGATCTCCCACATTCCGTAAGTTCGATCTCCTGCATCCCACTCCAGAGCACTGCCAGGAGTAATTCCTGAGTGCAGAGCCAGGAGTAACCCCTGAGCATTGCCGGATGTGACCCAAAAAAGCAACAAAACAAACAAACAAATAAACAAACAAACAGTATAAGTCATAGCAGTTAGAAAAAAAGAAGGTAAAGGCATTCAAACTGTAAAGGAAGAAGTAAAAGTTACAATTTGTGCATAACACACATAGGAAAACCTTAAAGACTACACTGAAAACTATTAGAAAAAATAAGTAAGGTGACAGGGTAAGAGAAAAACCTATATACAAAACTGTTACTTTCTATATACCATGAACTTTCAAAAAAAAATCCCATTTACAATTTTATTGAAAATATAAAATATCTAGGAATAAATTTAATCCACGAAGTTAAAGGCCTCACACTAAAATACTGTAAGGTATTGCTCAAAGAAACTGAAGAAGACACAAAGAAATGGCAAGACACTGTGTTTACTTGGACTACACTGTTATAAGTGTTGTCTAAAGCAGTCTGCAGATTCAAAGTATCCTCTTCAAAGCACCCAAATCTCTTTTTCACAATATGACACCCCTCCCCCACACACATACCACAAATAGGCAAAATAATCCTGAGATAGGCGGCTCTGGGAGGTGGGAAGTCAGAGGGTGTTCCTGGAGATGGAGCTGGGGTCCCCTTCCCCCTCTCTGACCTGTCCCAGAGGCCTGGTGGCTCTGCCCACAAACTGCCTCGAGGCTCCGGCCATGATGCAGAGACTCAGACACAAGGGGGAAGAGCTGCCATCAGGCTCTCCCCTAGCTCAGCTGACCATGAGGCTCCCAGGAGGCAAGATGGGTTTTGGGAGTGGGCCCATCACCTCTGTAGGGCCTCGGAAGCAGCTGGATGAGACTCCGCTCACCATAATAGCCACCATTTTCATGGTCCGGACCAGGTACACCGAAATAGTGGACCAATCATGTTCTAGAATATATTACAATCTACAGTGTGTAAGAAAGGGAAGCGAGAAGGAGAGAGAAAGAGAGAGAAAGGAGATAAAGAACCTGCCATGGAGGCAGGCTGGGGAAAGGGGAGGGAGGTGGGGACATTGGTGATGGGAGATGGGCAGGGGTGGAGGGATGGGTGTTGGAACACTGTAGAACCAAAATTTAAACATGAACATCTTGTAATTGTTTATCAAACGGTGGTATAATAAAAATATTTTTTACAAAAAAAGTAATCCTGAGAAAAAAGAACAAACAAGGAGGAGTACTCTGTGTTTGTTTGTACAAGGGCAGTAGTAATACAAAAGTCACTTTTTTCTGCACTACTGTTGGCCTGTTTTATTTCTCTTACATAAATGTGATTTTCAGAAGTTACTTTAAAACACTAGTCCTATTTTTTTATTTTATTTTTATTTTTTTCTTCTCTTTTTTCATTTTTGCTTTTCTGTTAAAGTACTAACTTTAACAAAAAAAATTCCAACTGTTAAAAATGAAAAGGATTTAAAAATAAACTTGAAAACTGTTAAAAAAAACATCATGTTTTCCCACTTTAAATTACATTATAACACTAATAACAAAAGAACGTATTGGAATAAAAAAACAGACACATTATCAGTGAAACCCGAGACAGCAGAAATAAACTTATATGGATAACCAATTTATGATAATGAAGCCAAGATCATATACTGTAAAACAAAAGTCTCTTAATAAATGCTGCTGGGAAAACTTGGGAACCACATGCAAAAAAGTGAAACTAGACAGCTACCTAATAAGATGCACAAAAATTCATACAAAAAAAGAGTGAAAGAGTTGAATGTAAGACCTGAAGCTAAAAAGAGGAAAATGTGAGTAGCAAGTTTCTCAATACCAGCCTTAGCAACAACTTTGTTTATTTTATAAAGTTAAAAACGTTTCTACTTAGCGAAAGAATCAGGGGCTGGAGATACAACAGATAAAGGGCTTGCCTGGCACATACTGACCTGGCTCTCATGCCCGGCCCCACAGATGGTTCCCTAATACTACCAGGAGTAATCCTGTGCACAGAGCTAGGAGGAAGTCTTGAGCACATCCAAGTGCGGCCCCAAGACAAAAAAATAAAGAATAAAAAAAATCATCAAAATGAAAAGACAATCTATGGAATGGGAGAAGATAACTTGCAAGTCATACCTCGGACAAGAGGCAAAAAAATATTCAAAACTTCAAAATACAACTGATTTTCAAACAATATGGAAATATGAGTCACATTGACCACAGACAACTGGAAATGCTTATAGCTTATAGTCACTCTCCCTAGACTTAATTTGTCATCTGTGGATTCAACCTATTTATACATGAAAATGGTTCAATCTTGGAGCACGAAACACTTAGAAAAAAATTTGCATGCAGAGGTTCTTGTGAAGTCCAAACCTATAAAAAATATTTTAAATTATCAAATATAAATATATATACATATATATATCAATCCACACATACCCTTCTCAATAATTGATAGACTAGAGCTGTTTAGCTATCTCTGAGTCACTGCCTATATAGAACACTTAAAACACCATAGAAGATCACCTAGCTAGAGAAGACCACCAACCACCATAGTGTTACATGGTAACAGTAGAACTAACCTCAGATTTTAGTAAAATCATTGAGATATAACAATGATCACAAATTGACCCTCCTTAATCTAAGTTTTTATAATTCTATTTGATAAATTTTGATAATTCTATCAAGAGATCAAGTGATTTGCCTCTGTGTTATAACCCATGTGGAAGCAACCCATGGAGCTGACCTCCTGGTAAGGGGCTCGGCCAGCCCCTGCCGAATCCAACATTGCTTCAAGGGTTTGCTCTCATGGGCGGGGAGAGACCACACTGGCCGGACCTGGAGTGGAGTTTTGGGCCCTGCCCTTTCCTCCGTCTCCATGCCAGTTGCCCCGGGAAGAGAGAGACCCACCCACGCCAGACTCAGCTAATCTGCAACCCCGGAAGAGATCCAGACCCATCCACTTCAGACCCACAGCTGTGCTGCTCGGCCAGCCCCGTGGAAGCAACCCATGGAGCTGACCTCTCAGTAAGGGGCTCAGCCAGCCCCTGGCCGAGTCCAACATTGCTCCAAAGGGTTTGCTCTCATGGGCGGGAAGAGACCACGCTGGCCAGACTCGGAGTGGAGTTTTGGGCCCTGCCCTTTCCCTCCACCTCCATGCCAGTTGCCCGGGAAGAGAGAGACCCACTCAAGCCAGACCCACAGCCCCTTGGCGATATTCTTAAGAGAATGCTGATTTTAGGATAAGGTCCTTCCCAAAATCTTTCACATTTATACATTGTATACAGTTCTAGACAGGTTCTAACTGATACCAGTAAGCCTAGCAAGAAGCCAGAGCAAACCACACATCATGCAGTCAGTCATTCTCAACATCCAGACTCCATAGTTCCTCGGAGCTCCATCCAAGAGAAAACCTGATCTCGCCCCTTTAAGTTTCATCAGTAAATGCTCGGGTTGAGAGTCTTCTACTGAGACTATACCAGCTACACAGCAAAGCCTGGCAAGCTACCGTGTTTTATTTACTTGTTATGCCAAAACTAGTAACAATTATGGACCTCAGTTCCATGACCTAAAGAATGGTTTGAGGCTCTTCCTGTCCCTGGAGCAAGCAGATGCCCTTGGGTTGCACTTGCTCTTGACAGGACTAATGGAGATGTTACTAGTGCCCATTCCGAGCAAATCGATGAACAATAGGGAAGACGGTGATACAGACAGTGATATAACAAACAATATGAAGGAGAGGTTATTTGTGCCTGCAAAGGGCCAGGCTGGGGTGGTGGGTGAGGAACTGGGGGGATATTGGTGGAGAGAAGGGCACACCAGTGATGGGATTGGTGTTGTAACATTTAATGCCTGCAACAACTGTATTATGAGCAATTTGGTAAATCAGGACATCACAATAAAAAATTTGGGGAAAAAAAGATGAGTGAGTCCCAGCCTGACTGTTTGGCTAACCTTGGGCAGGCCTATTTGCGCCTCTCTGCACCTTCTCACCTGTAAAGCGAGTAGCTCAGGACTGCTGCAAGATTTAAACATTAATACAGGTGGTATCACTGGAGCAGTTAGTGCCTGGCACATACTGACTGAATAAAGGCTAGCAATTACTCACTATGGGCACTTATCACTGCTGTTCGTGGTAACATCATTACTCACAGCAGGAATGCTGGTGGTGTTTGGGCAAAGACATCTGGGCAACTATCCCAGGATATCTCAGAGCCAGGACAGCCTGCACCCGACTTGTCCTTTATGCTGGTCAACAACATATGGGGACAAATGGAGCATCACATCCAGCTGTGCACCCCCCAAACCATGAGATGAAACGAATGACGCATGGAGAAGTCACTAAAGTAGGGTGGCTGCATGCAGAAGGGAGGCGGACTGCTTAGACTTGAGAGTATAGCTTGTACTATGAATTTTTATTGATATTTTATTAGACCACCAGGAAATATACAATTACAAAGATGTTCATGTTTCGGTTTCAGTTCCAGCTCCACCAGTGCCCATTTCCCACCACCAATATCCCAATTCCCTCCCCCTCCTCTAGCCTGCCTCTATGGCAGGTTCTTTATCTTCTCTCTCCCTCTCTCTCTTCCTTCTCTTACACATTGTGGACTGTGATACATACATTTAGGGATTTAGGGTTATCATACCATTCTAGACTGGTATTATCATTTTTGATGATTATTAACACACTGTTCCCTTCTCTGTCTTACCTAAATTCTGACTCCCACACGTTTGTGGTAGATTCCACCTGTTGAGCTTGTACTATATTTGAATCTGGTCTACCACTTTGTGACCTTGGGAAAATTTCCTCTCCTTTCTAATTTTCCTTTTTAAAAATATGCAAAAACAGGAGCAAATAATACCTATTAGTAGAGTTGTTGCTGGAACACAAATTGCATATACAGTATCTAATCTGCACAAGTGCTCACGGAGGTTAGTTCTTTACTTTAATTCCTTATGGTTCACAGTTGAGGATGTCAATCACCCTCTCTAGTGAACAGCACAGGTGATCTTATAAGGGAAATGTTTTGAAGTAATATGGTGACATGAGTGTTCCTAATGAAGAAAACTTAAACACATGATATAACAATAATAGGCTTTCCCTTGAACTCCTGACAAAAGAGACACGGCCAAAACAAAAGACAGGGCTGGAGCAATAACACAGCAAGTAGGGCGTTTGCCTTGTACCTGCCAATCTGGGTTTGATCTCCGGCATCCCATACAGTCCCCGAGCACCACCAGGAGTAATTCCTGAGTGCAGACCCAGGAGTAACCCCCTAAGTAATTTTTGTGACCCAAAAATTAAAAAAGACAAAAGACAATACCAAAATAGGCTTTTCCAACTGGGTAGACAAAACGTCATTTATGACTGTTATGCTAAGGCCAGCACAGGGCTCTCCACACTTCGTAGGAGCGAGTGCTTAGCTGTCCCTGAAACTCAGAAAGTACATGCTTCTAAAAGAACAAACCACCTTCTCATCGGAATCAACAGGTGCCCTGCTCAATTACTGATACACTACAGCTGTTTACCTACAAAAATAAATCGTTGTATATTATGCATGTAGTAAATGAAAAAAACACAGTAAGAGGAAATGCACAAAAAGAATCTATAAAGAATCAGAGGCCTAAAAGGTGTGTTATAGGAAGATAATAGGGCAAATATTTGTAGATGTGACCAGAATAAACTGTGATTATTATTAAATTAAAAACATTTTTTTTTTTGTTTTTGGGCCACATTAGGTGGTGCTCAGGGCTTACTCCTAACTTTATAGTCAGAAATCACTCCTGGAGGGAAGTGAGCCTAGGTCAGCCATATTCATGTCAAGGACCTACCCGCTGCACTATCTCTCCAATCCTACATAAATATGTAGTATTTTGAGACTCCTAACAACAATATTACAACTAGAATATTACAGATTTAGCATCTTATATTTCCAGTTCATTTTTGACCATCTTTTTATGATGACAATCTGTATCACAAACATGTACTATTTATGGCAGCATTTTGTTACCTGGATGTGGACTAGACGTGATGAGGCTCCACTCATTGATGTCCGAATTGTAGCTCTGGACTTTGTCATAGGTACAGCTTCCTCTGTAGCCACAGTGACCACCAATCACATAGATTACTTCGTGTAGGACACAGGCAGTAGCATTCCCCACACCTGTGTGTTCATCAGAAACAACATCTGTGAGAGATCTTTCATTCTGTACTGCAATAAATACTGAGCTTACTGTTTGATATTTCCTAAAGCAGACGTAAAGGTTTTAACAGACAAGAACAACAACAAAAATCCATGCTTTCTTTTGGGAGGGCCACAATCATCACTCCTGGTAGTGCCTGGTGAAACATGGTAGCAAGGGTCACATGCAGGCCTTCTGCACACCGAACATGCACTGCAGTCCTTTACGCTACCTTCCTGGCCGTACTCTTTTAAAAGACGGCGGCAGTGGAGAGGGTGTTTGCCTTGCAAGCAGCCAACCCAGGTTCGATCCCCAGCATCCCATATGGTCCTCCAAGCACTGCCAGGAGTAATTCCTGAGTGCAGAACCAGGAGTAACTCTTGAGCATTGCTGGGTGTGACCCACAAAAAAAAAAAGCAAAAATAGATAAGTAAATAAATGAACATAAAAGAGGGTGAGACAGTCACACAAATAAGAACACAGTACAGGGGCCGGAGTGATAGCACAGTGGGTAGGGTGCTTGCCTTGCACGTGGCCAACCCAGGTTTGATTTCCCGGCATCCCATATGGTCCCCTGAGCACCGCCAAGAGTAAACCCTGTGTGCAGAGCCAGGGGTAACCTCTGAGTGTTGCCGGGTGTGACCCAAAAAAAAGCAAAAAAATAAATAAATAAATAAAACCACAGTACAGAATGGAAGCACTGTAAGAAAGGAATAAATGAACCACCTGGAATGTTCACACTTGTCACTTGTATCACTTGTCTTCCCGTTGACCATGGATTTGCTTGAGCGGGCACCAGTAACGTCTCCATTCACTGGGAATGAGGTCCATTATTTGTTACTGTTTTTGGCATATCGAATACACCACGGGTAGCTTGCCAGGCTCTGCTGTGGCTCTGGGTTCATCCCAGGGGGCCCCGTCTTTTTCTGTCAGACCATCAACCAACCAGGGCCCACGGGCAGAGCAGAGCCCTGGGTGTAGCCAAGCCTGTCTCCTGTCTGCCACTGTCAATGCGGCCACACCTGCAACACCACGAGGGGGCCCATAATGGTGGCCCTCATGTATGGGGGGGTTCCTCTGGCTTCTTGCGAGGCTCTGCTGGGATGACAGGCCAGGGCTAGAATCCGCCTTCCCTCCTGGGCACCTCATGATCAGCTGGGCACAGGGAGAGCCAGTAGCAGCTCTGCCCCGTGTATCTGAGTCTCTGGATCAGGCATACCTGGGCTTTTATACAGTATATATTTTATTAGTTTGTAGTAATACACTTTTCATATTACAAAAGCAATTTAGTGGAAAAAATCTTCTGACATTTGGGTATCAGAAATAAACAACTATAAAGTCATTTTGATAACAAAAAGTTCAACAATTTTTTTTCTTACAGGTGGACATTGAAGTGGACTTAATTCAGGTTTCCTTTTAAAAGTCCTTTAAGACAGAAGTCACATAATTGCTAATGAAAGTGAATTTTGGTTATTAAAACTACTGGTTTCCAGATTAATAAAAAGTTTTTTCCTTGTTGTGAACATTCCAATACTATACTAAAATTGGAACGTTCACAGCAAGAAAAAAATTTTTTTTCTATTAATCACGACCAGAAGCAACAACATTTGATCTAGGCCCTTGCAGAAGGGTGCTGGGAAGCAGACATGAGGAAGCTGCCCTAAGGGAGAGAAGGCCAGGGAGCTGCCTAGCTGGATTCCACCACCTCTAAGGTTTGCTGTGGGGAATCAAACTTTCTTACGAGTTTTCAAATCGTAAGAAAACTTACGACACATGCTAAGATTCCTGATGCCCAACGAAGAAATCTGGAATGAAGTCAGTAGATTTTTGTTTAATTCTTTAACAAAGAAAGGGAGGGACTACAAAGAAGGAAGATAGAAATGGCCTGTTTACAAGTACTGAAGGGGAGATGGAGACGAGGATTTGGGTTTGGAGGCAGTTTAGATAGCCTTCCAGAGCGAGCTGGAGACAAGACCCAGTCTAAGCTTCTGAGATCAGAAACCTGGAAAATATTGGGGCTGGAAAGCTAGTACAGCTGATAGAGTGCTTGCCTTGCATGCGATTGACCAAGGTTCAGTCCCCAGTACCCCAAATAGTCCCCTGACCCCTGCCAAGAGTGATCCCTAAGTGCAGAGCCTGGAGTAAACCTTGAGCACTGCTATGTGTGAATCAAAAACAAAAGCCCCAAACCAGAAAGTTCAGAAATAGATGCCACAGGAGAGAAAGGGCTCAGAAAAGAAGGGAGGAAAAAAGATGAAGCTCTCTTTAGTTGAAAAGGTAGATCAGCTTTCAGCCAACTTTCATTTAGCAGTGTTCTATCCAGGTGCAAGTTAATGTTTAATGCCCTGCTCTTTTTTTTTTGGGGGTCACACCCAGTGATGCTCAGGGGTTACTACTGGCTCTGCTCAGTGTAATATACGGGATTCCCCGGAACTGAACTCGGATCAGCTGGGTGCAAGGCAAACATCCTACCTGCTGTACTGTCGCCCAGATGCCCCTTGTTCATATCTTTTTTTTCGCTGTTTTGGGCCACACCCAGAGATGCTCAGGGGTTACTCCTGCCTCTGCACTCAGGAACTACTCCTGGTGGTGCTTGGGGGACCATATTGGATGTAGGGATCAAACCCAGGTTGGCTGTGTGCAAGGCGAGCGTGCTCCCTGCTGGATTATGGCTCCAACTCCCCTCCCCTTACTCATTTCTATGACAAAACGAAAGTGAATATATTTGCAGGGCAGTTCCATTAGTGTGGGAGGAGTTCCTAAACAGTCAAGCACATATTTATTTCTTTCCTATACATCATTAAACCTAAAAAGGAAATAAATCTGAAATCTGACTATACCCAATTAAAGCTTTCCCTATCAAACCAGGCAGTCTCTTAACCACATGAGGACCAATGACACAATTGGGGGAAATGTTCTTTCTCCAGATGACCTATCTAAAAGCATCTGCAAAACATCCTTTCTCAAAGGTCTGCATAAAGCCACTCACTAGAGCTAGGACTCTCCCAAACTAACCAGGGTCGAAGGAGGCCCAAGACAACACTTCTGAGACTGAGCAGGATGGGCCCCTGGGAGAGGAGCCTTCTTTGCTCCCGCCAGGGCCCCAGAGCCGTCACGGGGCTTTCTTGCCAGCAGGCAGTGCGCGCACACCCCCTCCCGAAAGAAGTTCTTGGAATGACAGAAGCCACTTGAAACTGTTGTTTCACAACTAAGAAATGGAAGCAGTGATGTCTTCAGGTTTATAACAGCAGCAGTGACTGGAACTAGCCCTGGTTTCCTTTGTCATCAGGAGATTCAGAATCATCCTGGGGAGGGAAGGGAAGGCAGAAAGAGAGCTCTGAGACACCCACTCCCAAGCACTGTTGGCCTTTGGGGGCATGATGAGAGCTGGAGAAGGTATTCTGGGGTCACAAGGCTGACATTCTCTGAGGATGCTCCTGACAGAAACTCCTAGTACTGAGCAAGTGCTACTCTGTCTTAAGTGTTTGGCGTGCATACATTCCATGAATACTCTCAAAAGGCTAAGCTGAAAGCTGTCATCCGCAATGTACAGGGGGCATAACTCAGGGCTATGAACTGATCCTCCCCGTCAGCAGCAAGGAAGTGGGACACTGCAGTTGGCCCCCAGTGGTGATCACAGGGGCCCTCTGCTTCTCCCACTTCCTGTGAGCTGTCCAAGGATCACACCAGGTCAGATTCCCAGGCCAGGTCAAATTCCCATACCCCCACTAGGCCTAAAAAAGCAACAGAGAGGCCTGGGAAGAAACACTTGGTTAAAATGACACAAATTTGGTAACAACCTACCAGTTGTTTTTATGCAACTGTCCAGCACCAATGAATAAATGCAATTTAATAAGATTCCAGTTTAAAGTTTCTTTCCCACTGGGAGGCCAACACAGCATTGACCACAGCAGTAAATACAGTGTTTAAGTGTTTATCAGACAGATAGAAGGAACCAAAAGAGTTCTGTGGGAGCCAACGCGAGAGTATGGAATGTGCCTTGCTCCTTTACCAGAGGAAACAAGGCCCAGGCTTTTCAGCTACTGTCTTTAGCTACTGAGAATATGTAATTTGTTACACCCTACAAAGTTCAAATATTTTTGAGGGAGGAGAAAAAAATTGATGCTGGGATCAAAATCCAGTCTTCATCCATGAAAGGCCTATGTGCTCTAAGTGCTCGGCATTCATACAAGCTGGGGAGTCTCTACTCTGTTCTTACCTGAAACAGTCTGGGAAAGGCTTATTCTATAATCCACTCCAAAGACAACACTCACAATAAATCCCTTGTGACAACATGAAGGACCTTGAGGAAATCATGCTAAGTGATATAAATCAGGGAAAGACAAACAGCAGACAAAGCTTTATCTGATTCTGACGAGGGTTAGTGGACACCAAGTGAGGAGGGGAATGAGGCGGGCAGAGTAGTGGAGTGTCAGTCATGCAGTGGTGGAAGAACTAGACTGTGGTGGTGGTGACATTGAGGAACATACAGATATGACTACAGAGCTCCACACCTGAATGACAGACGCGGACGAGGAACATACAGATATGGCTACAGAGCTCCACACCTGAATGACAGACGGCAACGAGGAACATACAGATATGGCTACAGAGCTCCACACCTGAATGACAGGACGTGACGAGGAACATACAGATATGGCTACAGAGCTCCACACCTGAATGACAGACGTGACGAGGAACATACAGATATGGCTACAGAGCTCCACACCTGAATGACAGACGTGACGAGGAACATACAGATATGGCTACAGAGCTCCACACCTGAATGACAGACGTGACGAGGAACATACAGATATGGCTACAGAGCTCCACACCTGAATGACAGACGTGACGAGGAACATACAGATATGGCTACAGAGCTCCACACCTGAATGACAGACGTGACGAGGAACATACAGATATGGCTACAGAGCTCCACACCTGAATGACAGACGTGACGAGGAACATACAGATATGGCTACAGAGCTCCACACCTGAATGACAGACGTGACGAGAGAACATACAGATATGGCTACAGAGCTCCACACCTGAATGACAGACGTGACGAGGAACATACAGATATGGCTACAGAGCTCCACACCTGAATGACAGACGTGACGAGGAACATACAGATATGGCTACAGAGCTCCACACCTGAATGACAGATGTGACGAGGAACATACAGGTACAACTACAGAGCTCCACACCTGAATGACAGACGATACTATCAACCAGTTGAAACTCAATTTTTAAAAAATTCCAAGATTAGGGACCAGAGTGATAGTCCAGTGGGTAGGCAAACACAGGTTTGATCTCCAGCATTCCATATGGTCCCCTAAGCACGCCCAGGAGTAATTCCTGAGTGCAGAGCCAGGAGTAGCCCAAGCATTGCCAGGCGTGAGCCCCTCACCACAAAAAAAAAATTGCAAGATTAGTAATTTTTCTGGCTTAACTGGAAACATCTAAAAACACAGACTAAACGTAACTGTACTCACCTTTGATCATATTGGCAATCGGAATCCACTTCTCTTTTAAGGGATCATAGAACTCTGCTTCTTCTGCTGGAGCCCCTTTCCTATAGCCACCCAGAGCATAGACACAGCCCCCAGGGTGACAGCACAGTGGTAATACCTGGCACTGAGCATTGGCAAACCTTCCGTCCATTCATCATTTTCACTGTGATAGACCCAAACTGTGTCAAGTGCTTCAATATTATCTGTCCTGTAACCCCCAGTCACATAGATGTTGGGTCCCAGACATGTGACACCATAGCTCTCCCTAGTATAATCTGGAATTTCTGCTCCCTGAATCCAAACATTTGTCATAGGATCCCATATGTGGACCTCTGATAAAGGATGCCAGTAATAGCCTCCAATTATATACATTGTGGCTGTGGACCTCTGGGAAATCCCCTTAGGCACAGGATTCAGAGCATTGTATATGAGTGACCGTATCTTATTTTCAGTGAGTAAGCAGCTTCTTTGAAGGCTTAAAGCTGTTTTTAAATACACTGGATCTATGTCCATATTGATGTAGCTTAGTAGATTATAAAGGCATTCAATTCGATTTTCTATATCATGAGCTGTCCACTTAATAACTGGCTCTATGATAGCTTCTTCTTTCCAAACACTGAGATTCTTTCGGGACAAGATAAAGAGAAACTTTTCCAGGTTGATTTCTAGAAATTCTTCTTGTTGCCATACTTCCTTAAACCTTGAACACAGAATTCGCCGAGATTCCTTCTCTAGCTCAGGGCATACATGAAACTCTGCAAAGGAGTGCATGCCAATACAATTATCAATATCCAGGTGCCTTACCAAAAACTGTTCGCAAGCTCTCTTTACCGAAAGGAACTGGAGCAGATCAGCCGCTTCAAGCAAGCTTTGAACATTTCTTTTAGTTATTTCGATTTGGGAAGTGTACGCATAATTTACCAGGGCTTCCAAAATATCATGGTGGATGCCAGAGATTTTAATTTTATTTTTAAATTTTTCTTTCATGTCAGCTGTGAACATTGCCTTAAAATAATTGCTGCAAGCAGCTAAAACTGCTCGGTGGCAATGGAAGATGATGCCCGAAGGACACTGAAGGGTAATATCAGTAAATAATCCATCCAAGTAAAATGTTCTGAAGGCATCCAGAAAATCCACTGGATGCGCTGCATCCTTGAAAAGATAAATATAATCTTCTTGTCCTTTTTAGAGCCATGGCTGCAATAAAATGAAACAATAGGTTTTCAATTTTGCATGGAACCTCAGTGGCAAATATTCCAATCATGGCAATGGACTGGGATAGAGCATACTCCAAAACTAGATACATTCAGCACTAAAAGATTACTTTCTAAAAAAACAAAACTGGAGACGTGGTAGGCCTGATTCATAATTAGTAAAGCAATTTAAATTCAGCCCCCATTTCCCAGAGAGTCCTCTGCAGGGCACACGGCGCCGGGCACCCCATTCGCACGCACCGCCGCCGCGTGGCCGGGACGGGCCGAGATCCCACACTCTTGGGCCTTCTCCCTCGCTCCCGCTTCCATCCCGAGGCCGGGAGGCAGGGGTGAGACTCAGGGGCCGGAAGGCACCTCGGAAAGGGACGCCCTCGAGCCTTTCCGCTGGAGGAGGCGCGGGGCGGCCGCAGGCTCCAGGCCCCCGGCCCGCGCCCCCGCCCCAGCGGCTGCCGCAGGCGGTGAGTGCCGAGCCCGGGGGCGCCTTCCCCGCACACGGCCCCGCCGCGGAGGCCACTGGGGGCGGCGGAGCGCGCGGCCCGGCCGACTAGGGAGTCCCGCGAGTCCGGGCTCGGCGCAGGTGCGGGAGGTGCTGCGGGCCCGCGCTCGGCCGGTGCCCGCTTTGCCAGTGCACGCGCTCGGCCGGTGCCCGCGCTCGGCCGGTGCCCGCTCGGCCGGTGCCCGCGCTCGGCCGGTGCCCGCTCGGCCGGTGCCCGCTTTTGCCAGTGCACGCGCTCGGCCAGTGCCCGCTCGGCCAGTGCCCGCGCTCGGCCAGTGCCCGCGCTCGGCCGGTGCCCGCGCTCGGCCGGTGCCCGCGCCTCGGCCAGTGCCCACTCGGCCGGTGCCCGCGCTCGGCCGGTGCCCGCTCGGCCAGTGCCCGCTCGGCCAGTGCCCGCGCTCGGCCGGTGCCCGCTCGGCCAGTGCCCGCTCGGCCAGTGTCCGCGCCTCCGCCGCGAGCCAGCGGGCTCCTGGCCTCGCGCCCCGGCCGCGGCCCCCGCTGCAGCCGGCCGGCACCTACCCTCGGCGGCGGCTCGGACTGGGGCGGGCGCGCGGCTAGCGGCGGGCGGGGGGCCGGGGCGGGGCGCCGCCGGACCCTCTGACCATCTTTGGAAGCGGCGGAGGCTGCCCTAGTGCGGCTCCAGCCCACGAGCGGCTCCTATTTTGGTGACCGGCTGCCCCCCGCCTCCACGGCCAAGGCCCCCGCGCGCGCCTCCTCCCCCGGACGCGCCCCCGTAGCAGGTGGGACGGCGCGGCGCTAGCGCCCCTCACAACCGGAGGCTCTGTGTGTGTGTGTGTGTGTGTGTGTGTGTGTGTGTGTGTGTGTGTGTTGTGGAGTGTGTGTGACCAGCCATGCTCTCAAACCACAGGCTCCGAGTGTGTGTGTGTACGCTCACACCCCCCGAGAGGCTTTGTGTGTGTGGAGACTCTACACTCTCACACCCCTGAGGCCTTGTGTGTGTGTGTAACCCATTCTCACACCAGCGTCTGCTGTCTACAATCTGTGTATTCATTCTTTCACACGTCCGCGACCACTCTCTACAGTGTGTGTGTGTGTGTGTTTGTATTCATTGCGCTTGTGCACACACACACCCGGCCATCTTATCTATCGCTGGACAAAATGCACAACGCGCGTGCCCCAAAGTATTTGTGAATCCCCATCTCCCAGGCACCCTCTTTAAACCAAGTGAATCTGGGTGTGGTAAGAAAGATGAGTGTGAGTGTGTACTCTATCTGCCTCACCCTTCTTCCATGCAAAAGTGTGTATGTGTGTGTCTGTGTGTGTGGTTGCATTTGCTTCCTTGCTCCTGTGCAGTGTTTGTCCCTCCTTTAATGCCTCTCAGCAGAAAGGCCTGGGGTTAGGGTTACCTGCAGAGTATCAGCAGTGCCAGGTGCAGGTTTTCCTTGCACCCCTAGCTACAGGTCCTAGGTCCAGGGTTTCCACAGGACCCCTAACTGACCAGAGGGTGGGAGAGGCCCTGGGGCCCATAGGCACCTTATGCTTGATGGGGCCATTTGAGCTCAAATGAACACAACTGGGAGTGCTCCAGCCTAGGATTTAGGTTACAATACCAAAAGTTGAGTAACTGGAAGGAGAATCCTCCAGCCATTTTTTCACAGTGACAGCCATCCCAGTCATAAAAGAGGACCATGTGCAACACCAGAAAATCCTCTCCCTACCCCAAAGACAGTATCAAATACACTTACAGGGCCTGAGCATAGTGCAATGTGGGGCAGCACGTTGCCTTGCATCAGCAGACCTGGGTCCACTCCCCCAGCTCCACAGTACCACATAGATTTCCCTACACATCACCAAAAGTGATTCCTGAGCACTGCCAGGTGTAGCTACTCGTTGCCCCCAAAGAAACTGGATAAAATAGTATGTAAGTCCATCATTTGTTCATTTACTAAGTGCCTTCTGAACGTGTGTTAGATCTAGGAACTGGTAATAGAGTGGTGAACTTCATAGTTTAATGGAGTTTACTGTTTATCCACATGAAAGGAAAGACACCAGGAGGGAATCAGCACCAGAGAGGCAAAGAAACGTAAAATGGCCAGACCATATAAAACAATGGAATTCTGCATCACCTAAGAAGCCCCAGGAAGTAAACCGTAATCCTTGCAGCAGTTGGAACAGACATCAAGATGTGGTGAGTGACTGCCAGTTCTCTACTTCTAACGTACTCTAATCCTGCTTCCAGCTCAGCACCAGGCAGAGAAAGCCAAATACTTCCCTCAAATCAATCACAGAAAATACTTCTAATTCTAGTAACCTACCTTGAGTTTTCTCAGGCCAACAACCTCCAGTCAGAGCTCTAGATCCTTCCTCTTTTATAGCTTTTTGAAAAGCTTTCCCCCTGCCTGCCATTCAGCCACTGTCAAAGATGAGTGACATGAGTGAGTCTACTGCCATAGCAAGAGCGGGGGAAGAGCATCTGCCTGTTCTTGGTGGTTTGGTTCCACTTGTTGGATCACCTCAGTTAAACTGCCCGATATGCTGTGTATGCAGAACCCCTCAACAACTGACACTACCCCCACTTCTCTGGGCTGGAGAACTGGAGATCCAGTTTCATCAAAGGCATCAGGTATGGAAGGAAGGGAGGGAGGGAAGGAGAGAGGGAAGGAGAGAGGGAGGGAGGGAAGGAGGGAGGGAAGGAAGGAAGGAGGGAGAGAAGGAAGGAAGGAAGGAAGGAAAGAAGGGAGGAAGGAAGGAAGGAAGGAAGGGAAAAAAGAAAATTGGTGCATATCAGTGTATATCATACAGGTTCACAAGATCAAGAACCAAACAGGTCCTGAAGGGCATTGCCAGGCCTGATTCTTCAATGGACTTTATGGATTCACATCTGATACTGAGATCTTTAATCCATTTTGATCTGATTTTTGTGCATGGTGTTAGACAAAGGTCAAAATTCATTTTTTTACATGTCGCTGCCCAGTTTTCCCAGCACCACTTGTTGAAGAGGTGCTTGCTCCATTTTGGACTCTTTGCACCTTTATCAAAGATTAAATGATCATGTGTTTGAGGTTGGGTGTCAGGATACTCAACTCTATTCCATAGGTCCACAGGTCTGTTTTTATTCCAATATCATGATGTTTTAATTATTACTGCTTTGTAGTTCCGTTTGAAGTTGGGAAAGGTGATGCCTCCCATATTCTTTTTCCCAAGGATTGCTTTAGCTATCTATGGGAGTTTATTATTCCATACAAATTTCAGGAGTGTTTGGTCAATTTCTTTGAAGAATGTCATGAGTATCCTTATAGGGACTGCATTGAATCTGTACAAAGCTCTAGGGAGTATTACCATTTTGACAATGTTGATTCTCCTCATCCATCAGCTGGGAATGTGATTCCATTTCCTCGTGTCCTCTTTTATTTCTTGTTGCAGTGTCTTGTATTTTTCTTTGTACAGGTCCTTTACACACTTGGCTAAGCTGATTCCTAGGTATTTGATTTTCTGTGGCACAATTGTGAATGGAATTGTTTCCTTAGTCTCCCTTTCCCTCTCTTTCATTATTTGTATATAGGAAAGCCATTGACTTTTGGTGTTGATTTTGTATCCTGCCATTCTACTATATGTGTCTATTGTTTCTAGGAGTTTTTTGGTAGAGAGTTTAGGGTTCTCTAGGTATAATATCATCTCATCTGTGAATAATGATATCTTGACTTCTTCCATGCCTATCTGGATGCCCTTAATGTCCTTTTTTTTCTCTGATTGCTATGGCAAATACTTCCTGTCCTATATTGAATAAAAAGAGGTGAAACTGGGCAACCTTGTCTTGTCCCCTGATCTTAGGAGGAAGGTTTTCAATTTTTTCCCCATTGAGAATGATACTCTTTGGGGGGCTTTTGGTGATGGCTTTGACTATATTGAGGAAGGTATCTTCAATTCCCATTTATTGGAGGGCTTTAATCATGAACGGCTGGGGCCGGAGCAATAGTCTAGCGGGTCGGGCCTTTGCCTTGCATGCAGCCGGCCCATGCCGGCCCGGGTTCGATCCCGGCATCCCATATGGTCCCCGAGCACCGCCAGGAGTGATTCCTGAGTGCAGAGCCAGGAGAAACCCCCTGAGCACTGCCGGTGTGACTCAAAAAGCAAAAAAAAAAAAATCATGAATGGGTTTTGGATCTTGTCAAATGCTTTCTCTGCATCTATTGATATGATCATATGGTTTTTATTTTTTTCTCTTATTGATATGATGCATTATGTTGATTGACTTATGAATGTTGAACCATCCTGCATTCCCGGGATGAATCCTACTTGCTCATGATGTATAATCTTTTTGATGAGTCTTTGGATTCTGTTTGCTACTATTTTGTTGAAGGTCTTAGCATCTGTGTTCAATGTAGCTTTCTTTCTTTGTGTTGTCTCTCCCTGATTTGAGTATCAAGGTGATATGTGCCTCTTAGATGCTGTTTGGGAGTGTTTCTGTTTCTTCTATTTCCTGGAAGAGCTTGAAAAGACTTTTAATAGTACAAAAGCTCTACCACCGCTATCCAATATAATGAAAGAACTCTAGCTCTGGTTAGAACTTAGACCATACAAGAGAGCCCAAGTCTCCCACCAAAGAGAGAGGATCTCACCCGAGAGGAGTCCTACCAAAAAAGAAGGGGAAGGGGCAAGTGACTTGTCAGTCCCCTTACATACACCAAAGTAATCCTAACTGTTGACAGGGATGGTTCTGTCAGCAAAGAACATTAAACAGTTTCTAGATAGAAGAGTAGAAGGGTTCATTTTTCATAAACATAGTTTTCTTTAGATTCAGCTGTAGACCTATCTTTCCACATTCTCAGTCAAAGTCAGCCAGCATTTGTGCCACTTGGCTAATGTTTGGTGTTATTAGAACAATGTCATCAGCGAAGCAGAGGTGGTGTAGTTGCCGACCATCTATCTTCACTCCCATTCCTTCCCATTCTAATGTCACATAATGTTCTCGAGGGTGGCGCTGAAGATTTTGGTGAAATGGTATCACCCTGTCGAACCCCTCTTTAAACATCAATGATCAGTTCCTTGTAGAATGGTGAGATCCTGGTGGTGAATCCGTAATACAGCTCACGAAGGATCTTGATGTATTGGGTTTGAACACCCTGTTTGGCTAGGGCTTCGATGACTGCTTCAGTCTCCACAGAATCAAAGGCTTTCTTTAAATCAACGTGAGACAGAGCGGCATCCTGTACTCCCTACAAACCTCAATGAGGCCCCATTCACTCTCAATGGAACAGACATCTCAGACATCTCTAAGTGCAGCAGTTATGTGTACCTAGGTCGAGAAGTCAAATTGATGAACGACTTAAAACCTGAGCTGCGCAGGAAGAAGAGAGCGGCATGGAATGCCTTCAAAGGCATCAAAGAAATAGCTAAAAGGACAAAGAACCTCTGGCTCCCGGCACATCTCTTTGACTCCACCATTCTCCCTGCATTAACATATGTCTCAGAGACCTGGGCCCTATGAAAGCAGGATGAGAATGCTATTAGGGTCTCCCAGAGAGGAATAGAAGAGCTATGCTTGGAATATCATGCCTCACTCAAGTGAAAGAAGGAATCCGGAGTTCCGACCTCTGTCGCTGTTCCAGAGTCAGGGACGCTGTCTCGTTTGCCAAGGCATCGAAAATCAGATGGGCTGGACATGTAATTCTATTTGGAGACAACCGCTGGACTAGAGCCGTTACCGACTGGATCCCACGGGATGTCAAAAGATCACGTGGCCGCCCACCTACAAGATGGTCAGACTTCCTTGTCAAGACCCTGAAGGAACGGTTTGAGGCTCTTCATATTCTTGAATCAACCAGATGCCATTGGGCTACATTGGCACGTGATAGGGTCCAATGGAAATGTTACTGGCGCCCGCTTGAGCAAATCGATGAATAACAGGATTCAAGTGATCAAGTGATTGTTACCTTGCAAATGCTAAATCTGTAATTGTCATTTTTCCTCTGTTACAATGGCCCAGGAGCTTGCAAATGCCCTATAATGTGTGCTTGTACCCCCTCCGCCCAAATATTGTATAAAAGGCTTAAACTGTGTCCAGTAAAGCGAGTGCTGCTATCCAGAAAAAAAAAAGAAGAGTAGAAGGGTTTTGCCACACCCTATTATAGGTATAAATAAAGGATTACGCCAAGGACTAATCCCTTCTTCTGAGATTATCTCTTATGTAAAACACTGGAGAGAGGGGGTTGATATAAAGTAATACATCTTAATTTCATGGTCTTCATGTAATCTATATGGTACCCAGAAGGTCCTTCTTATTTGTTATCTGCACCAGGGTGATTCTGAGTATTTCGATCTCTGTATACTGAAAGGGTCACGCTTGCCTGCTTGAGGGCAAACTAGTGTGATCCTTCCTATAATCTTAAATGATAGTCTCAATGTAGCAAGTGTGGTAGTCTCCTCGTAAATTGAAACTGTCCCACGCTGGGTGCAGTGGGTATAAAGAGGAGCTGTGCCCAATCCAGATGACATGGAAGTCTTAGTAGATATATGATAATAAGTCATAAATTATTCAGAGTCAAGGTGACTTCTGTAACTGCCACACCCTCTATCAGTGTTTACATAGAAGAGAGATCTCATTAGAATGAAACTTGGCTTAAGAACATATAAGTAGATTAAGCTGTGAGTGGGTAAAACAGCAAAGCTCCCAAGCTAGCTAAGTCTGTCATCCAACAGTTGGGAACCCTGGCCGCTCCCTGACAAAGATATATATATATACACTCATATATGTGTATATATATGCATATATATACATATATATACATATATATCCTGCTTTACTATACTACTTTATACTTTGCTTTGCACTGCTATACTAAAACTCTTTCATTTACATCTGCTCTTAGTGTGGACACATTTTATCAGGGAAGTTACTGATAAAATGGAAAACTGAAATATCACTGATCTAAAGTTTGGTCTCGTTCCAGCAGCAATCAATAAAGGGTATAAGGTCTGACAAAGGAAAGAAAAGCTGGAGCTGTAGGTGCTTTTTCTGTCAGTGGTGTCTCAGATTCATTTTTTAAGAAACAGAGATCAGTTGCAACATTATTCACAATAGCCAGAATATGGAAACAACCTGAGTACCTGAGAACAGATGACTGGATAAAGAAGTTATGATATAGCTACATAATGGAATACTATGCAGCTAGGAAAAATTAGGTCATGAAATTTATTTATAAATGGATGGACATGGAGAGTATAATGTTGAATGAAATTAATCAGAGAAGAGGAACAAGCATAGAATGATTGCACTCATTTATGGTATATAAAAAACATCATTGTTGTGTCGTATTTGATATGCCAAATACCAGTAACAATTATAGACCTCATTCCCATGACCTGATGGAATGGTTTGAGGCTCTTTATGTTCCTGGAGCAAGCAGATGCCCTTGGGCTCTATTAGCATAAGACAGGACATATGGAGATGTTACTGGTGCCCGCTCGAGCAAATTGATGAACAACGGGAAGACAGTGATACAGACAGTGATAATAGTATTGCAAAGCACAGTGCTGAAAAGGAAAGCAAAAGAGAGAGAGAAGGACAGAGAGAGACATAGAGAAAAGTATCTGCCATGGAGGCAGGCTGTGGGGGTTGTGGGTGGAGATGGACGGAGGGAAACTGGGGAATTGATAGGTTTTGGAACACTGAATGACTAAAACTCAATCATAAACAACTTTATAACTATGTATCTCATGGTGAGTCAATAATAAAATAAAACAAAGAAACTGAAAACTGAATTTTTCAAAATGTCAAAAAGACCATCTTACATTCCACCTTTCACCCAGCTCCAGACACACAAATGTCCAGCACACCAGGGTTTGTGGGTGGGTGTAGGTACAATACATCTAGTGATCACTTCACTTGTATCACTTGTCTTCCCATTGTTCATCAATTTGCTCGAGCGGGCACCAATAACATCTTCATACATCCTGTCACATGCTAGTGTAGCCCGAGGGCATCTGCTCGCTCCAGGAACATGAAGAGCCTCAAACCATTCCTTCATTGGAATGAGGTCTATAATTGTTACTAGTATTTGGCATATCAAATATGACACAGGTTGCTTGCCAGGCTCTGCCATGCAGGTGGAATACTCTTGTAGTAGCCTCTCATCTCATGCATTTATTGATGAACTCGGGGAAAGATTGGCTTTTCTGCCGTTGGAGCTCTGACAAGCTGTGGAGTCCAGGTATTGAAAATGGGGCCCTCATGGTGTGGGGGTTCCTCTGGCTTCTTGTGAGGCTCTGCTGGGATGACAGGCCAGGGCAAGGACCCGCCTTCCGTCCTGGGCCCCTCATGATCAGCTGGGCACAGGGAGAACAGGTAGCAGCTCTGCCCCATGTATCTGAATCTCTGGATCAGGCATTTTGAAATTATTAAATTTTTTGTGAGCACTGTTTTAGGAGTCTCGGACTATTGAGTGCTGTAGCACAAGTTTACTGTGTTCCAATGTCTTATCCTGTGAACAGAATCATTAGAAAAACTTATTCATTGATTTAGCAAACTTTGTTGTAATGAACACTGTGATCAGAGTCCAAAGCCTCGAGCATCATAGAAGGAATATGCAGCAGCCAAGTTCTTTTCCTGTGAATCTCTGAACAAAAGCATTAAAAATTTGTTTTCATTAGTTAGCAGATTTTGATGTTGAGCACTATACTTGGACTCCTCCCCTTTTTCTCCATTTTTTTTCAAAGCATTACAAGACTTCTTTAATACCTTTTCCTTGAGGGTTATTTAGCTGTTTTCAGCTTTAAACACTTCAAGGCAGTAAGGAAACATTAAGACACTTACACATTAAAGCGAGTGATCTAGTGATATCACCCACAATTATAAGCTGGGGGAACCTAGGTACGAACAACCAGTCAGGTTGTCCTCTGACCAGATAAGCCACAATATAAGCCATGGGTGCCCTACATGAGGGACAGAAGAATGATCTGGGACCAAGTAAAGGCTTCCAATCCTTAAGTTGACCTAAAGTTGTAAGAGATTTGTACAATTTGGTGACATGTGGTGAGATCTTGCTGATAAGGGAAAACAATATGCACTTGAATACAAAGCCGAAAAAATAAGAGTGCAATGAATCTATGAAGGCCCCACCGATCCAGTTTACATAACTGCAAAGTTATGAGAAGCTTCTTAGAAACCTCCTAGGGGAATTCAACCTACTGAAGATCCCACTGAGTATGATGATAGTTTTCAATGACACATACAGCTGCAACCCACTTTCAGATGCAGATCCACAAGTGTCTCATCGACCTGCACAGCCCATTGGAGATCGTGAAGCAGATCATGTTCATCAGCATGGAGCCGGGCGTGGAGGTCACCATCACTTGATCACTTGATCACTTGAATCCTGTTATTCACCGATTAGCTCGAGCGAGGCACCAGTAGCATTTCCATTGGAACCTATCACGTGCCAATGTAGCCCAATGGCATCTGGTTGATTCAGGAATATGAAGAGCATCAAACCGTTCCTTTAGGGTCTTGACGAAGAAGTCTGACCATCTTGTAGGTGGGCGGCCATGTGATCTTTTGACATCCCGTAGGATCCAGTCGGTAACAGCTCTAGTCCAGCGGTCGTCTCCAAATCGCATTACATGTCTGGCCCATCTGATTTTTGATGTCTTGGCAAACGAGACAGCATCCCTGATTCTGGAATAGCGATGGAGGTTGGAACTCCGGGTTTCTTCTTTCACTTGAGTAAGGCGTGATATTCTAAGCAAAGCTCTTTCAATTCCTCTTTGGGGAGACCCGAATAGCATTCTCATCCTGCTTTTATAGGGCCCAGGTCTCTGAGGCGTATGTTAATGCAGGGAGAACGGTGGAGTCAAAGAGATGTGCCCAGAGCCGGAGGTTCTTTGTCCTTTTAGCTATTTCTTCGATGCCTTTGAAGGCATTCCATGCCGCTCTCTTTCTCCTGTGCAGCTCAGGTTTAGGTCGTTCATCATGTTGACTTCTCGACCTAGGTACACATAACTGCTGCATTCAGAGATGTTTGTTCCATTGAGAGTGCATGGGGCCTCTGGAACTAGTTCATTTTTCATAAACATGGTTTTCTTTAGATTCAGCTGTAGACCTATCTTTCCACATTCTTGGTCGAAGTCAGCCAGCATTTGTGCTGCTTGGCTAATGTTTGGTGTTATTAGAACGATGTCATCAACGAAGCGGAGGTGGTATAGTTGCTGACCATCTATCTTCACTCCCATTCCTTCCCATTCTAATTATCACATGATGTTCTCGAGGGTGGCGCTGAAGAGTTTTGGGGAAATGGTATCACCCTGCCGAAGCCCTCTTTTGACATCAATGATCACTTCTTTGTAGAATGGTGAGATCCTGGTGGTGAATCCGTAATACAGCTCACGAAGGATCTTGATGTATTGGGTTTGAACATCCTGTTTGGCTAGGGCTTCGATGACTGCTTCAGTCTCCACAGAATCAAGGGCTTTCCTTAAATAAATGCGATTTCTTTAAATTTAATTTCTTTAAATCATGCGAGCAAGCTGGCTTCCAGAAAGGATTCAGCACAATCAACCATATCCACACGGAGGTCACCATCACAAATGCTTAAGTTGCTTCTCTAATAAAACCCATTCCCACTGGTCCAAAAAAAGAAAAAAAATTGAGCAGAAGCCTACTAACTTCAATAAATGAAAGCAATAATACAGATGGTCTAATCTGCGTAACAGCTTTGTAAAAAGGCCATTTTTGCAAATGTAAAAGGCTGTTTTTACAGTTAGCAACACCATTACCAGATATATGTTGTTATAAGCACTATAATGCTTATAGTCTGTTAATTAGTGCCTGCTAAGGGACCAGGCATGGGGGGGCGGTGGAAATGAGGTGTTTGGTGACTGTAAGGGCACATTGGTGGAGGGACTGGTATTGGAATATTGAATACCTGAAACAACTGTACTGCAAATAACTTTTTTAGATCATGGTGTTTAAATAAAGTTTAAAAAAAATAAAAACAAAAACACCTAGAAGCTGGTCTTCAAATAAAGAAGCAACACCAGGAAAGGAAAAAGTTTCTGGAAAGCACAGGTTCATTTAACAACTAATCGAAAGGGTTGTGCATCTTGAAAGTACAACTGGACATGTAAAAGTTGCAGCTGAGAATGCACAGGCAGAGGAACAGGCTAACAGAAGTCAGGAAGAAAGGGAAAGAAGCAGTATAATAAGTCGTCATCTCCTTCTGTTATGGTTATGGTTGGTTTTGGTTTGGGGGCACATCTGGTAAAACACAGGGACTATCCCAACTCTGTGCTAGATGAGTTGCTTCAAGAAATGTGCAGGGGATTACGAGGTAATGGAGATGAAAGCTGGCCTCCCATATTTAAATACCACTCCTGGTGGTATGTAAATATACCCTGGAAACCCAAAAACACAGAGCAGAAACACTATCTGTATGTCTTTATTCATTGCAGCTCTATTCATGACAGCCAGAATCTGGAAACAACCTAAGTGCCCGAGAACAGAAGACTGGATAAAGGAACTGTGATACAATGTTTGTTGAAAGTCTATTACAATCCACAACATGTAAGAGAGGGAAGAGAGAGAGAAAAGAGATGGAGAACCTGCCATGGAGGCAGATTAGGGAGGGGAGGGTATCGAGGACATTGGTGGTGGGAGGTGCGCACTGGTGGAGGGATGGGTGCTGGAACACTGTATGGTTTGAAACCCAAACATGAACATTTTTGTAATTGTCAATAAATAAATAAATAAATAAATGTAAAAAAATAAACTGAATAAAAAAAGAAACTGTGGTACATCTACACAATGGAATATTATGCAGCTGTCAGAAAAGAGCGAAATTATGAAATTTACCTGTAAATGTATTGACATGGAGACTATCATGCTGAGTGAAGTTAGAAAGAAGGAAAAGGACAGATATATAATGACTGCATTCATTAATGGAATATAAATATATACCAGTGTTTTATTAAGCGTGGGAAATGGTAATGTCAGACTAGAATTCACCATTGAATATATATAAAGAGATTTACATGATAAACCATAAATGTCTGTAGGGCAAGCCACAATGTGTAGAAAGAGAGAGAGAGATACAGTGACAGAGAGAGAAAGAAAGAGAGGAAAAAGAAAAGGTGCGTGCTATAGAGGAAGGCTGGGGTGGGTGGAAGGGAATGTGGGATCATTGGTGGTGGGTATGGGGCACTGATGCGTGGAGGGATGGGTGCTGGAACACTGTATGAACGAGAACCAATTATTAAAACCTTTGTAATTGTATATCTCATGGTGGTATAATTACTATCACTATCTTCCCGTTCATCATCAATTTGCTCGAGCGGACTCCAGTAACATCTCCATATGTCCTGTCTCATGCTAGTAGAGCCCAAGGGCATCTGCTCGCTCCAGGAACATAAAGAGCCTCAAACCATTATATTAGGTCATGGGAATGACCTAACATAATTGTTACTAGTATTTGGCATATCAAATACGACACGGGCAGCTTGCCAGGCTTGCTGTGCGGGTGGCATACTCTTATAGTCACCTCTAAATACAGCATTTATTGATTAACCATGCGACCGCAAGCAGCCATGTGAGCCGGGCTGTGATAGGCTCGTCTGCTGGATGGAGTTCTGACGAGAGGAAGTCTGGATGTGGAAAATGGCAGCCCTCATGGAGTGTGTGTGGGGGGGGGTCGTCTGGCTTGTTGCAAGGCTCTGCTGGGGTGGCGGGTCAGGGGCTAGAACTCACCATCCCTCCCGGGGCCTCGTGGAGTGGCTGGGCACAGGGAGAGCTAGTAGCAGCTCTGCCCCATGTCTGTGAGTCTCTGGATCAGCATACCTGGGCCGGATTGAAAAACTAACTCCTGCAGGGTGGGTGTCAATGATCCTGGCTGTGATAGGCTCGTCTGCTGGATGGAGTTCTGACAAGAGGGAGGTGGTATAATAAAAAATTAAAAAAAAAAGAAAAAATTGCTATGTCTTTATGGAATGCAGTCTTATACCTATGAATTTCTCTTGAGCAAACATCTTGTCACATCAGTGGTCGAAGTACCACTGATATTTTAGTATAAAATAATTTTAGTATAAAATAACTACATTGTTATTAGTAGTTATTTTATACTAAAAATTATTTTATACCAAGGCATCGAAAATCAGATGGGCTGGACATGTAACGCAATTTGGAGATGACTGCTGGACTAAAGCTGTTACCGACTGGATCCCACGGGATGTCAAAGATCACGTGGCCGCCCACCTACAAGATGGTCAACCCTGAATGAACGGGGGTTTTTTTTCTGTTGCTTTTTTTGGGTCACACCTGGCAATGCTCAGGGGTTTCTCCTGGCTCTGCACTCAGGAATTACTCCCGGCGGTGCTCTGGGGAACATATGGGATGCCGAGGGGTCGAACCCTGGCCGGCACGGGCTGGCCGCGTGCAAGGCAAACTCCCTACCCACTGGGCTATTGCTCCGGTCACTGTGAATGAATGTTTTAAGGTTCTTCATATTTCTGAAGCAACCAGATGCCATTGGGCTACACTGGCACATGATAGGGTCAAATGGAAATGTTACTGGTACCCGCTCCAGCAAATCAATGAATAATGGGATGTCTAGTGATCAAGTGATAAAATAACTAAATGGGAGATGAAAATAAACTATAAATTAACATATAATAATTACAACTTTTAACTTACTGTGCTATAACTTTAGAACATAATTCACTGTATCACTGTCTTCCTGTTCATCATCGATTTGCTCGAGTGGGCACCAGTAATATCTCCATATGACCTGTCTCATGCAAGTAGAGCCCAAGGGCACCTGCTTGCTCCAGGAACATAAAGAGCCCCAAACCATTCCATCAGGTCATGGGAATGAGGTCTATAATTGTTACTGGTATTTGGCATATCAAATATGACACGGGTAGCTTGCCAGGCTCTGCGTGTGGGTAGCATTCTCTTGTAGTCAAGAGAGAAAATTGATATTGAGAAAATTAATATTGTCAAAATGGCAATACTCCCAAAGCATTATACAGAGTTAGAACATAATTATACCCACTAAATAGCCTTAAATCATTTTTTAACAATCAAAATCAGGCCTGGGTCTGGAGAGATAGTAGAGAGTAGGGCCAAGGGAAAACAAAAAGGAAGAAAAGCATATGCTTTTACATGTAATGATATGACATAGAAAATAAATGGCTAGGGCCGGAGCAGTAGTCCTGTGGGTAGGGCGTTTGCCTTGCACATGGCCCGCCCATGCCGGCCCGGGTTTGATCTCTGGCATCCCATATGGTCCCCGACCGCCAGGAGTAATTCCTGAGTGCAGAGCCAGGAGAAACCCCTGATCATTGCTGGGTGTGACCCAAAAAAGCAAATAAATAAATAAATAAATAAATAAATAAATAAATAAATAGCTAGTTTTTATTATTATTATTTTTCTTTTTTGGGTCACATGCTCAGGGTTACCTCCTGGCTCTTCGCTCAGGAATTACTCCTGGCGGTGCTCAGGGGACCATATGGGTTGCTGGAGATCGAACCCGGTCGGCTGCGTGCAAGGCAAATGCCCTATCTGCTGACCTATTGCTCTGGCCACTAAAAGATACACATGACAACCTCTTAATGTATGTATTGCAATTCACAATGTGGAAGGGAAGGAAAGGAGAAAAAGAGAGAAGAGAGAAAGAAAGAGAAAGAGAGAGAGAAAGAAAGAAAGAAAGGAAGGAAGGAGGGAGGAGGGAGGGAGGGAGGAGGGAGGGAGGGAGGGAGGAAGGGAGGAAGGAAGGGGAGGAAGGGAGGAAGGGAGGAAGGAGGAAGGGAGGGAGGGAGGGAGGGGGAGGGAGGGAGGGAGGGAGGGAGGGGAGGGAGGGAGGGAGGAAGGGAGGAAGGAAGGAAGGAAGGAAGGAAGGAAGGAAGGAAGGAAGGAAGGAAGGAAGGAAGGAAGGAAGGAAGGAAGGAAGGAAGGAAGGAAGGAAGGAAGGAAGGAAGGAAGGAAGGAAAAAGGGAAGGAAGGAAGGAAGGGAAGGAAGGAAGGAAGGAAGGAAGGAAGGAAGGAAGGAAGGAAGGAAGGAAGGAAGGAAGGAAGGAAGGAAGGAAGGAAGGAAGGAAGGAAAGAGGAAGGAAGGAGAGAGAGATAAAGAACCTTCCATATGGCAGGCTAGTGGAGGGGCGAGGAATCCGGCACATTGGTGGTGGGAAATGGGCACTGGTGGAGGGATGGTTGCTGAAACACTGAACATCTTTGTAATTGTATATCTCACGGTGGTATAATAAAATATTAAAAAAGAAAAAAATATATAAAATAGCTTTTTTATGGGGGTTGTCATAACTGGTGGTGCTTAGGGATTACTCCTGGCTTTATGTGAGGGAACACTCCTGATCGGGTGCCAATATGGAGTACCAGACATCGAATACGGGTGACCATGTGCAAGGTAAGTGCCCTACTTACAGTACTAACTCTCCACCTCCACATTATTTAATGAGATGAAAGTGTCGCGGTTGAAAAGCCAAAGAATAAAACAAAATAGCTGGGATACAATTAAAAATTGTTTAACAGTAAGAATTGGGAGAAAAGGAGAAAACTCAAAGGACTGGAACAATAATTTCCATGTCAGAGGCCTGGATTCTATCCCCAGAACTATGCAGTTCTCTAGTACTGCCAGGAGCAACCCCTGAGCCCAAGGCAGGAGTAGCCCCCTGGGCACAACTGGTGTGGTCCAAAAAAATAAAAAAGAATTAGGACAATATGATCCAGTTTCAAAAAGAAAAAGACCAACCCTGAATTTAATCAAATGTTGGATGAAATAATACTGGCATCTATCATGGCTACATTTACTGACGACGAGACAGAAAATATGCTACGGGCAAATGAATACACATGAGATGTCAGCAGAGAACTAATATATATTCAAAAAAACCAAATGTAAATGAAAATACAACATCTAAAATACATCTGAAATTTAAAATTCTGTATCTTAACAGAAAAGATACAACAAAGAATCTGTAAACTTGAAAAGTGTCACTTGTATATCACTTGTATCACTTGTCTTGCTGTTGTTCAGCAATTTGCTGGAACAGGCGCCAGTAACATCTCCATTAGTGCTGTCAGTATAGTTCAAGGGCCTCTGCTTGCTCCAGGAACACGAAGAGCCTCAAACCATTCGTTCAGGTGATGGGAATGAGGTCTATTATTGTTACTGTTTTTGGCATACAACATGGGTAGCTCTCCAGGCTCTGCCGTGGGAGGGCTCTCAGTTCTTTTACTGATGTAAAGCCTGGCTCGAGAGCAGTTCATCACAGATCCACCAGGCATAGGTTCTCATTATTAATCTTTTCTTCTTTTTTTTTTTTTTTTTTTTGCTTTTTTGGGTCACACCCGCCAATGCTCAGGGGTTTCTCCTGGCTCTGCACTCAGGAATTACTCCTGGCGGTGCTCGGGGACCATATGGGATGCCAGGGATCGAATCCGGGCCGGCATGGGCTGGCCACGTGCAAGGCAAATGCCCTACCTGCTGGGCTATCACTCCGGCCCCATATTAATCTTTTTATGTCAGGGGTTACTCCTGGCTCTGCACTCAGGAATTATTCCTGGCGGTACTCAGGGGACCATATAGGATACTGGAGATCAAATCCAGGTCTGGCCGTGTGCAAGGCAAATGCTCTCCTTGCTGTGATATCACTCCCGTCCAACTGGGGGTTCTTTTGGGGAAAAAAATGCAACATGACTGGGGCACAGGAAAGTTGGCTTATTTCTCCAAGATAAGAGGAACAGCTGAGTGGGAAACCCAGCCCTTGAGAGCAGCAACTCTTTTTTCTTTTTGGGTCACACCCAGCGATGATCAGGGGTTACTTCGCTCAGGAATTACTCCTGGCGGTGCTCTATTGAACCAGGGTTGGCCACGTGCAAGGCAAACACTCTACCCGCTGTGCTGTCTGTCTAGCCCCAAGAGCAGCAACTCTTGGTTCCCAAGATGATGGCGCAAAGGTAGGTCTTTAGAGCTTTCTAGGTCTGAGACCGGTTCAGCCTGTGACATGGATCTTGGTTTGAGGTCTTGTTGATACAAGGCCCTGCAGAGGAATAAGGAAACTGGGAGAGAAAAGATGTTAGACTTTGAAAAATCTTCATTAATCTCCATTGCCTTTCTGGAAGATGTGATAGATCCATCAGGGCGTTGGAGGGCGGTCATCTTGGTATTGTAGTTGGTGAAGGACAGGCGGGCAGTGCGAATGCTTTTCCCGGCTTCTGCTGCATCTTCCACTATTTCTGCTCTTCTGTCTTTGAGGTCTTCTTTTATTGCTTCTCTGCACCGTTTAGCAAGCTTGGACGTTAGCATTTGGTCTCCTGAGGCTCGCGCCTTGCCATGTTGGCGAATGAGCTCGAGAGTTTCTGAAGACAGGCGTCCTTTTGTGTCTTTCTCTCTCTCGGCGTTCTTCGCTCAATCTTGGAGGTGCAGAACCAGTCAGTTGTATTCTTCATCGATGTCGTCAATGATGGTATCTTCCCATGTTGCTGCAATGGTGCCAAAGAGTTCCCAGTTGGTGGTCGTTCTGGGAGTTCTCTTCTTAAACTTTTCAGCCTTTTCTCCCCGTTGCAGGAAGTAGAATTTTGCATGAAGGAAACGGTGGTTCGATCCTGTTTGGAATTTTGGGATGACAGCGACATTGGTCAGGCAAAACCTTCGATTGAAGATGATGTAGTCAATTTCATTGTGGAACTATCCACTAGGAGATTCCCATGTTCAATGTTTCGCTTCAGCCTTCTGGAACTGTGAGTTCCCATGAATGGTCTTAGTGGACATGATGAACTCAGATAGTCTCTCACTCTGTTCGTTCCATTCTAGGCCATGGGTCCCAATGTGGAGTTCTTCAGCTGATCTTCTCAGTCCTATCTTGGCATTAAAATCACCAACTATGATCTTGTAGAAGGTGTGATCATTTATATAGAACTCCTCCAGTTCCATGTAGAATTTCTCAATTTCATCTTCCTTGTATATGGATGTTGGTGCTTAGACAATGAAGATAGAAATTGCTGGCAGTATACCACATCTCTTCAGGTGTAATTGTCTGATATGGTTTGTTAGGCATTAAAATGAATCAATGTTCATGGCCATGTTCATGTTGACAAGGACACCGATGCCACTGACACCTCTTTCGTCACATGTTCCTAAGAAGAGTTCTTCTCTGGTGTCAAAAACAGCATGATGTGATTGACGCCTCCCTCATCTCAGTCAGATCAATGATGTCGTACTTGACCTTTTGCGCTTGCACTATCAGGTTCTCAATATATGCTTCCGATGCCAGCATATGTGCATTGAAAGTACAGACAGTCATTTTAGTCCTTGATCATTTTGGCAGCCTAGTTCGGGCCTGAAATTTTATCAGGTAGTCCTTGTTTGTCCTTCTTAATGCTGCTGTATTAAGGGCTTTTCAGGGTCAGGAAGATACACATTTTTATTACTGGTTTTGGCATATTGAATACACATTGGACAGCTTGCAAGGCTCTGCCGTGAGGATGGTATATTCTCAGTAGTTTGCAGGGTTGTCTGAGAGGTGTTCATCAGAATGGTGGACTCGGGCCGGAAGTCGCACTTGTGGTCAGTGGAGTGCAGGGGGTTCAATGGGGAGAGCTGGTATCTGCCTGGGGTATCTGCCCTTATATACACCAAAGTAATCCTATCTGTGAACAGGGAGGGTCCTGTCAACAAAGAACCTTAAACAGAGTGTAGAAGGGTGGTGACACACCCTATTATAGGTATTAACAAAGGATTACACCAAGGACTAATCCCTTCTTCCGAGATTATCTCTTATGTAAAACACTGGACAGGGGGCTGACATAAAATAATACATCTTAATTTCATGGGCTTCATGTAATCTAGATGGTACCCACAAGGTCCTTCTTATTTGTTATCTGCACCAGGGTAATTCTGAGTATCTTGTTATATACTGAAAGGGTCACACTCGCCTGTTTAGAGCAAACTAGTATGATCCTTCCTATAATCTTAAATATAGTCTCAACGTAGACAGGTTGGTAGTCTCCTGGTAATTTCTAACTGTCCCACAGTGGGTGCAGAGGGTATAAAGAGGAGTTGTGCCCAATCTAGAAAACATAGAAGTCTTAGTAGGTGTATAAGTCAGAAGTTATTCAGAGTCAAGGTGACTTCTGTAACTGCCACACCTTCTATCAGTGTTTACATAGGAAAGATCTCATTAGAATGAACCTTGGCTTAAGAACACGTAAGTAGATTAAGCTGTGAGTGGGTAAAACAGCAAAGCTCCCAATCTAGCTAAGCCTGTCATCCAACACATCCTCAGCATTCCATATGCTCCCTCTAGGAGTAATTCTACTAGGAATAATTTCAAGTGCAGAGCCAGGAGTAACCCCTCAACATGACCAATGTAACCCAAAAAAGAAAAAAGAAAATAAGTGTTTGGAGCCCTGCAGTGCTGGGGATTGGATCCTGGTCCTTGGCCATGCAAGGCTAGCACCTCAGATTCCTGATCTATCTCCCAGCTCCCCAAATAGAAATCCTTTGATGGCTGCCCTGGGGGACCAGCCATAGCATGCGGAGCCTTGGACGGACGCAGCTGGGGAAGCTGGAACTCCGCTTTCCCCAGGCTAAGCTGACCATGGGGCTTCCAGGAGGACAGATGGGTTTTGGGAGTGGGCCCATCACCTCTGGGGGTCCTGGAAGCAGCCGGATGAGACTCGCCCACCACACTAGCCACCACCTTCGCTGTCTGGATGCTGGGATACTACCTCATGACCAGATTAACAGAGCAAAACCAGTTCGAGCCCAGGTCGGTCCATCAAAATAGTGGAAACAGTAATGTCCTTTAATGCACTGCATTCTAGATTTGCAGGAAAGTTTGGCGGGAGGGAGAGATAGAGAGGAGAGAAAAGACATACAGAACCCGCCAAGTAGTTGAGGTGTGGGGGGGGGGGGGGGGGAGGTGGTGACATTGGTGATGGGAGATGGGTCTGGGTGGAGGGATGGGTGTTGGAACACTGTAGAACCAAAACTCTACATGAGCATCTTGCAATTGTATGTCTAAAATGGTGTAATAAAATTTGGGGAAATAAATAAATAAATAAATAAATAAATAAATAAATAAATAAATAAAAAAGAAATCCTTTGATGGGTGTCTCTCTTTGTTAAGTATTACATTTCTTAAACTTTCTGTTTTGTTCTTATGACATTGTTTATACATAGTATATGCCTCCAAATATTTGTTTATTTATTTATTTTTTGGCCTTTTTGGGTCACACCCGGCAATGCTCAGGGGCTACTCCTGGCTCTGCACTCAGGAATCACTCCCAGCGATGCTCGGGGACCATATGGGATGCCGGGGATCTAACCCAGGCCTGAAGAGGCCAGCCGTGCAAGGCAAATGCCCTACCCGCTGGGCTATCGCTCCAGCCCCCAAATATTTGTTTAATAAAAGGTTTTAACCCCCAAATTGTGCACTAGAACAAATCTTTTTTTTTTTTAATCTTTTAATACTTTATTATACCACCATGTTATACAGTTACAGAGATGTTCATGTTTGTAGAAAAAATCTTTTAAAAAAAGGGGTGGTTTTTTTTTTTTTTTTGCTTTTTGGGTCACACCTGGCAATGCTCAGGGGTTACTGCTGTCTTTTTGCTTAGGAATTACTCCTGGCGGAGCTCAGGGGACCATATGGGATGCTGGGGATCAAACCCAGGTTGGCTGTGTGCAAGGCAAACGCCCTACCTGCTGTGCTATCACTCCGGCCCCAGTTTTTCTATATTATAGGATAAAAACTATTTGTTGGTCAGATAACGAAAAAAGTTGTGATCTGGATATAAAAAAAATACAAAATATTATACAATGGCAGAGAAATATGAGTGAGAATGGTTTCTATTTTGCTCTGATTATAAAATCCCATGCAGTAAATGATATTTGGCTAAGTTTGTAAATATTTTTGCTAGTTGTTTAGCTTCACTTTTGAAAATTTATTATTTCATTATAGTAGACTACTCTTTTGCTAAGTAACGTCTTCTGTAAATAAGAGGAGTTTCTGAAAATTCCTGTGTTAGGAAACATGTTATTATTTTGTTTCCATATGAACCATCATCACACAGACTTCAGTTTATCCAATACAAACAAACAGGACAGATCTAACTTTTGGCCTGACTAGATAAGCCTTTATTGAGAATATTAAAAATATGTCTTCAAAAGAAATTTTACTTTTAACAGGAAAAGAAAGAAAGAAACCCATCAGAGTACATGAAAGCGATACTCTTTATTTTATTAGGTAAAGAGTTTGGTAAATAAAATGTTTATATATTCTCTAAAACTGGTATCATCTGAACATTTGTTGGAGGACAGGTTTAGCTAACCTGGGAGCTTTGTTGTTTTGCCCACTCCCAGCTTAATCTACTTAAGTCAAGGTTCATTCTAATGAGACCTCTCTTCTATGTAAACACTGTTAGAGGGTGTGGCAGTTACAGAAGTCACCTTAACTGAATAACTTCTGACTTATACATCTACTAAGACTTATATGTTTTCTAGATTGGGCACAGCTCCTCTTTATACCCACTGCACCCAGCGTGGGACAGTTAGAATTTACCAGGAGACTACCATCCTGGCTACGCTGAGACTATAAGAAGACTATAGGAAGGATCATACTAGTTTGCTCTAAGCAGGCGAGTGTGACCCTTTCAGTACACGAGAACAAGATACTCAGAATCACCCTGGTGCAGATAATAATAAGAAGGACCTTGTGGGTACCATCTAGATTACATGAAGCTCATGAGGTTAAAATGTATTACTTTATACCAGCCCCCTCTCTCTCCCCTCTGAGAAGATGTATTATGGAGCTGTGACCTTAAGAAAAGCCAGTTTGTACATGTAGTATGTACAATAGCTGCATCCTCACTTAATTCACAAATAAAAACATAAAAACTTTTTTTTCGTTTTGGGTCACACCTGGTGATGCTCAGGGTTTACTCCTGGCTCTGCAGTAAGAAATTTATCCTGGTGGTGCTTGGGGAACATATGGGATGCGGGGGATTGAGCCTGGATCGGTAGCATGTTAGGCAAATGCCCTGCCTGCTGTCCTATTGCTCCAGCCCCCAAGATACAAATTTTTAAGTATTAAGTGGTGGTTCTTAAATGGAGGTAATTTTTTTTCAGTCCCCAGGAAACGTGTGTCGATGGTTACCACAACCTGGAGTAAGGAATGACAATAAAATCTAGTGATAAGAGTCAGGAAGATCATCCTATAACTTTCAGGAATTTTCTCCTCTATTTACCCCAAAAAAGACATGATGCAACCCCCCGCCATCTGCAGCGCTGATGCTAAGGAAACACTACAGAAGGCCACTTTGCATGAGCCTCTTTATTACCACTTGCAATGACTCTTGCATTCCTATTTTTGGTTTGTTTTTGTGCCACATCCAGCAATGCCCAGGAGTTTCACTTGGCTCTGCACTCACAAATTCCTTCCAGGGGCCACAGTGATAGCACAGCGGGTAGGGCGTTTGCCTTGCCTGAAGCTGACCCAGGTTCGATCCCCAGCATTCCATATAGTTCCCGAGCACCGCCAGGATTAAGTCCTGAGTGCAGTGCCAGGAGTAACCCCTGAGCATTGCCGGATGTGACAAAAAAATTACTTACAGGGCCAGAGTGATAGTACAGTGGGTAGGGCATTTGCCTTCCACATGGTGGACCTGGGTTCGATCCCCAGCATCCCATATGTTTCAGTAGGAGCTAAGGTAGAGAGCGCCAGGTCACAGGTAGTCAATCACACCCATGGAATAGGTAGCCAATCAGAATATAGAAGTGGACACCTGAGGGGTAGGATTTGGCAGCAAATAAAAGGGCCCAGTTTCCCTCTCTCTGAGCACATGCTGTCTGGATTCACTCCCTGATCAGGTAGGACAGCATGCCTAGGGACAGGGCCCAGTACAGGTAGGCCACACCTACAGGTACAGGACATGATGGGCTAGGAGGCCCAGGATAGCTCAGATACAGGCAGAGGAGGCTGGGAAAGCTTGTACAGAACAGAGAGGAAACAGCGCAAGGACAGGACCTGGCCACCATATAAGGGAGGCGAGTAGACTGTGTAGGACAGGATAGGGAAGTCTTATACTGGACCAGGCAGCGTCAGAGACAGGACCAGGAAGCTGTTCATGAGTAATAGAGAGGCCTAGACATTTGAGGAGGGACCTGGAATTATCTACCTTTTCTGCACAATAAACTAACGTTCAGGGGCTGGAGCAATAGTACAGTAGGTAGGGCATTTGCCTTGCATGAAATGGACCCGGGTTCAATTCCAGCATCTCATATAGTTCCCCATGCACCATGAGGAGTAATTCCTGTGCACAGAGCCAGGAGTAACCACTGAACATCACTGGGTGTGACCCAAAAAAGGAAAAAAGTACTTCCAGTGATGCTCAAGGGACCATATGGGATTCTGGGATTTGAACACAGGTGGGGCACATAAAGTTAAGCACTGATCTGCTGTGCTGATAGGCTCAGGCCCGACTTACCTGCACTCTTGTGATTGTGGTGCCTACGCACATTCTGGCCATGGTGGGATCCAGGGGTCTTTGCAGTGCTCACACAAATGCTCTCCAGGATTGAGTTGTGGCCACTGCATTCACACATCACTGAGGGTCACACCCTTTTAGCTGTAGCACTCACACATACACCTGTGTGGTGGGCTGGAAGTTGCTTATGGCACTGGAGATCACGTAGGGCAGGATTGTGCTCAGCACAGTCTGTGGCCCAGAAATTAAATTTATGGCCTCTTGATTGCAAGGCCAGCACTTTAGCTACTAATCTGTTTCACTCGGGTCCCCTTCCCCTCCCTTCCTGCTCTCCCGCTCCTTCTCTCTCTCTCCTCTCTCTCTCTCTCTTTTTGAGGGGGTACACCTGGCAGTGCTCAGGGCTTATTCCTGGCTCTGTTCTTAGGGGGTCACTATTGCCAGGGCTCAGGGGAATATATGGGGTGTCAGGAACTGGACCAGGGTTGGCCACAGTGTACTTACCCAGTGTATTACCTCTCTAGACCCCCAAATATGATTTTTAAGAAGTGAGCACAGAGGCAGGAGATAGAGCCCTCTACGGGCTCAGATGCATGCAATTGAGTCCTAAGACTAATGAGCAAACTGACCTGAGAGAACAGATCTGAAGCAAGGTCACTGCTCAGGTCTAAAAAAAACACAAAGACAGGGTCACCTGCCCCTGCAGGTGTGCCTGCAGTGCCCGGCTGCATTGGCAGGTGGCAGATAGGAGATAGGCTTGTCTGCACCCCCAGGGTTCTGTCCTGTGGGCCCTGGGCCCTGGATGGTGTATGGTCTGATATAGGAAAAGACTGGGCCCCCTGGGATGAACCCAGAGCCACGGCAGAGCCTGGCAAGCTATCCATGGTATATTTGATATGCCAAAAACAGTAACAATAGAGATGATCTGGACAAGGGACAGACCAGACACACAGCTGCGCTGCCCGGCCCACGTGGAGCAGCCCATGGAGTCTCTGAGGAATCAGCTAGTCCCCGAGACCAACGTAGCTCCTAGGGTAAAGCAGTCATGTGGGGGAAGCCACGCTGGCAGGAATTGGAGCAGGGATTTGGGTTCCTCCCTCTCCATGCCAGTGGGCGTGGCTACGGGCTCGAAGCCTCCACAACCAGATGAACCAGACAACGGGCAGACCAGACGCACAGCTGTGACAGTGCGCAGTCACACAAGAGACTTAGATAACAAAGTAGGCTAGTACCAGGTCCTTCCAGGATCTTTCACATCTGTACATCATAATGATCATTGTAGTTGTAACAAACTGGGGAGATTGATGGGGAATGAGGAACTATAATGTCACAAGCACTCACTACTGATATACACATAGATAATTGCATCATAAACTGTAAGGCAAGTCACAAGGTGTATGAGGAGAGAAATACAGAGACAGAAATAGAGATAGAGAGAAAGATGAGAGGCTCTGATACACGGGGGAGAGCTGCCATCTGGCTCCTAGTTCAGCGGACCATGAGGCTCCCAGGAGGCAAGATGGGTTTTGGAAGTGGGCCCATCACTTCTGTATGGCCTCGGAAGCAGCCGTATGAGATTTGCTCACCATAATAGCTGCCAGTTTCGCGGCCCGGACCCCACAGCTCATCAGAACCCACACAAGTGAGATGCTTATCTCAAGACCAGCTCAGATCAGCAGAGTTCGAGCTCAGGTAGGCGGCTTTTGGAGGCAGGCGGAGGTCGCAGGGGCGTTCCTGGAGTTGGAGCTGGAGCACCCCTTCCCCTCTCTAACTCGTCCTGGAGGCTGGTGGCCCCGCCCACAAACTGCCTTTGGGCTCTTGGACATGATGCAAGAGACTCAGAAGCACGGGGAGAGGCCGGAGCGATAGCCCAGTGGGTAGGGCATTTGCGTTGCGCGCAGCAATCCTGGGCATCCCATATGGTCCCCCGAGCACCGCCAGGAGTAATTCCTGAGTGCAGAGCCAGGAGTAACCTCTGAGCATCGCCGGGTGTGACCCAAAAAGCGGAAACAAAACAAAACAGAAGCACGGGGGAGAGCTGCCATCCGGCTCTCCCCTAGCTCAGCTGACCATGAGGCTCCCAGGAGGCAAGATGGGCTTTGGGAGTGGGCCCATCACCCCTGTAGGGCTCGGAAGCAGCTGGATGAGACTCGCTCACCATAATAGCTGCCATTTTCACAGTCCGAACCCCACAGCTCATCAGAACCCACGCAAGAGAGATGCTGATCTCAAGACCAGATCAGAGCAGCCGAGTTCAAGCCCGGGTAGGCGGTAGACCCCGGATTTGGCCCTCAAACCAAAAACATCTATGACTTGACTGTTTTTGCAGGTCTGAAATGTGAGATCATGTGAATGGATTCTCTGCTCTGAGACTCTAGAACTGAAATCAAAGTGTCAACCTGGTTTTTATTTGTCACTTGAGGCTCAGAGTCTCCTTTCAAAGTCACATAGCTGTTAGCAAAATTAATTCCTTTGCAGTTCATTGTGGATCTGAGTTTCTTGTTTTTGTGGGTGGTTACTTCAGCTCATCAAGGTAGCCTTTACCACATGCTCACATCTATCTTTATTTTTATTTATCTATTTTTAGTTTTGGGGTCACTCGGTGATGCTCAGGTCTTACTCTTGGCTCTGTGCTCAGGGATCACTCCTGGTGGTGCTCAAGGGACGATATGGGTGCCAGAGATTGAACCCTGGTCAGCTGTGTCCAGAACAAGTACCCTACCCACTGTATTATTGCTCCAGCCCCACTTGGTGTTTAAAGATGAAGATTCGATAATCTAGACGTAACCCAGCACAAGAATCAGCATAGTATACTATGTTGATTACTATACATAGTATAGTAATATTTGCCATAAACACGGCAAGCGGCAGTTATTCGGAAAGACAAATAAGTCAAAAAGAAGGCCATAAAAGTGGCAAATACAGGCATTTGAAAAATGGAAATAAGTCCCAGGGATATTGCTTATCGGTGGAACACATCTTTAAGTGTGAGGCCCTGCGTTCAATCTTTGATACTAGTGCTAAAACAAAAATAAAGAGAAAGTGATGTGATGAAGTTGATAGTTGACTAGTACTTACGAGTGCACAGAAGTTATGCGAGGAGCTGGCATGTATGGTATGTACAGGGTTGCTGTTCGGTCATGGGGGCTACTGTATTTAGCAGCACTCGTTGATTGGCGTTTCTGTTCTGACTGCTTAGTACCTGAGCTGCAGCATCTGCTGAAAATATTGGATATTATCATTGAGGGAAGCCTATTTTTTACAGTGTAGTTGGCTCACTAAGGGGCCAAGATACCAGGCTCTAATCCCTGGAACCTCTAAGTGACACAAGGAAGATGAGTCTTTGTATATATGATTAAGTTAAAGATAATTTTTGGGGCGGAGCAATTGTACAATGGGTAGGGCATTTGTCTTGCATGCGGCCGACCTGCGTTCAATCCCCAGCTCCCCATATTGTCCCCCACAGCATAGTCAGGAGTCAGGCTCTGAGTGCAGAGCCAGGAGTAACCCTGAGCATTGCCGGGTGTGGCCCAAGAAGAAGGAAAAAAAGGAATATATTTTGGAGAAGGTCATACTCAGCAGTGCTCAAGGGAATATTTTGATATGGAAAATCAAATCATGAGCTCCCTCATACAAAGCACTCCAGCCATGTGGAGTATTTTCCCGGGCTCCTAAATTAAGACATTGGGTTTGTTTTGATTCACAATTGGAAATGCTCAGATGTCACTTCTGGTGGTGCATAGGGTAGTAGGCAGGCCTAGGGATCAACTGAACCTGGGCCTCTGGCATGAGAGCACATACCCCAGATCACTGAGCTATATTCCAAGCCCCTAATTAAGAATTTTAGCATTGCTCTGGATTATCTGAGTGGAGACTGTACACAATCACTGTGTCCTTCTGAGAAAGTCTTATCACTTGTCTTGTCACTTGTCTTCCTGTTGTTCATCGATTTGTTCAGATGGGCACCAGTAACCTCTCCATTCATCCCTGTCGAGTGCTAGTGTAGCCCAAGGGCATCTGCTCGCTCCAGGAACACCAAAAGCCTCAAACCATTCATTCAGGTCATGGAATGAGGTCTATCATTGTTACTGTTTTTGGCATATTGAATACGACATGGGTAGCTTGCCAGGCTCTGCTGTGTGGGTGAGATACTTTTAGTAGTAGGTAGGCTCTCAGTCCTTGCATTTACAGATGAACCCCATGACCGCATGCTACAGGGAGAGCCGGTAGCAGCTCTGCCCCATGAATATGTGTCTCTGGTTCATGGCCGACAGCCTGGGAGCAGATAGTGGGTGGATCCACCAGGCCTCCTTGACTGGACAGAGGTGAGGAAAGGGACCCCAGCTCCATCTCAATGGAAGCCTGATGGCTATGAAAGGCACACAGGGAAATTTGATACAGAGAGAAGTGGAAGTAATGAGGCCGTGAAGACAGAGATGATGCAGCCACAACCAGGTGTATGGGGAGCTGCAAGGTGCTGAAGGAGATGGGAAGAGATTTGCTCCTCCATTCTCTGGTGAAGATTAGCCCTGTTGTTGTCTTGGTTTCAGTGAGGCTGTCCTGACATTTGGAACTGTGAGATAATATATTTCTATTATTTTAGCTGCCTAATTTGTTATAGCATTAAACTTTTTTTTAACAATGATTTTTTTAATTTTTTTGGTCACACCAGCAATGCTCAGGATCTGCAATCAGGTATTACTCCTGGTGGTGTTCAGGGGACCATATGGGAAGCTCATGATAGAACCCAGGTAGACCACATGCAAGGTAAATGCTTTTAGCATTGTACTATTGCTCTGGCCTTGCAGTACTAAATTTAATGCAATATCCTATAATTCAGTAACTCTGATTATAAAGAGTTATATAGACTGGGGCGGAGCATAGTGCAGGGGTAGGGCATTTGCCTAGCATGCAGCTGACCTGGGTTTGATCCCAGCATCTATATGGTCCCCCAAGCACCACTGGGGTGGTTCCTGAGCATAGAGCCAGGACTAAGCCCTGAGCATTGCTGAGTGTGACCTCAAAAAGAAAAAAAAAGAAGTTATATAGACAATGTGTTGGGGAGCTGCTGGGATACCCAACAATATCATGAAATGAGTTCCCTTCTACCTCTGAGGCCAGCAGGGAATGGATGAAAACTCACAGAGTCCAGTGCAGTTCCAAAAGTCTTTTACTAATTATCAATAATAAAACAAGCTCTGTCACTACAATACAAGATAATGGGATTCCCCAGACCTCTAATTGTTGCTCAGAATTCCAACCATGCACTTGGGCCCAAGTCTCACACCAAGTAGACTTTGTACCTCAATTCAGTCCCCTTATAGATCCAAAAGTAATAATCCTATTTTCAGGGAGGGTAGTGGCAATAAAGATCAGCGAGTCAGCTTCTAGGTGTAAATGTAGGGTGGTACCACACTTGTTTCAGGTCTACACAAATGATTATGCAGGGACTAGTCCCTTCCTCCGAGATGTCAAAACACTGGAGAAACATGTCAAAACACTGGAGAAACAGAACACTGGAGAAACATGTCAAAACACTGGAGAAACAGAAAGAGAAAGATCTGGCATAAAGAAATATATCTTAATTAATGTATATTCATGGGGAGAAACACTTCACAATTTCATGGACTTCCTGTAACCTAGATGGTACCCACAGGGTCGTTCTTATTTATAATCTGCACCTGGGTGATTCTGAGTGTCTTGTCCTCAGTTTACTGAAAGGGTTATGCTGGCCTGCTTGAGGGAAAGCTAGTATGATCCTTCCTTTAATCTTAAACAGTAGTCTCAACCTAGCCAGGGTGGTGGTCCTCTGGTAAATTCTAATTGTCCACACTGGGACCAGTGGGTATTAAGAGGAATTGTGCCAAATCTAGATAATGTTGAAATCACAGTAGAGATTATAATATTTCAGAAGTTATTAATTCAGATGTAATAATATCATGCCATTTTTGACACTGGAGAACTGTTCCTTGGAACACGCGACAACAGTGGTGTCGGGTATCTGTCCTCATCAACACAAACTTGGCCATGAGCATTGATTCATTCAAATGCCTAACAACCCACATTGGACGCTTATGCTTGAATAGGCGTAGCTCATAGCCAGCAGTTTCTATCTTCATCGTCTATGCACCAACATCCAACTACGATGAATAAGAAATTGAAAAATTCTACATGGATCTGGACAAGTTCTATAATTAAGACCACACCTTCTACAAGATCATTGTCGGTGATTTTAATGCTAAGATAGGACCAAGAAGGTTGTCCAAAGAATTCCACATCAGGACCCATGGCCTAGAATGGAACAAACAGGGTGAAAGACTTAGTTCATCATGTCGACCAAGACTATCCATGGTAACTCACAGTTCCAGAAGGTCGAATCTAAATGTTGGACATGGGAGTCTCCCAGTGGACAGTTCTACAACGAAATTGACCACATCATATTCAATTGATGGTTTTGCCTGACCGATGTCTCTGTTTTCTCAAAATTCCAGACAGGATCAGACCACTGTCTCCTTCATGCAAAATTCTACTTCATAGAGCAGGGAGAAAGGGCTGCAAAGTTTAAGAAGAGAACTCCCAGAATGACCACCAACTGGGAACTCTTTGGCACTATTGCGGCAACATGGGAAGATTCCTTCACTGACAACATTGATGAGAAATACGATTGATTTGTTCAGCACCTCCATGATTGTGTGAGGAATGCTGAGAGTGAGAAAGCCATAGACAGATGCCTGTCTTCAGAAACTCTCAAGCTCATATGCCTACGTGGCTTGGCGCGAGCCTCAGGCAATCACAAGCTAACATCTGAGTTTGCAAAGCAGTGCAGAGAAGCGATAAAGGTAGACCTCAAAAAGAGAAAAGCAGCAGTATTGATCAATGAGGCAGAAGCTGGGAAAAGCATTTGCAACATCTGCCTGTTCTTTGCCAACTGTAAGACCTAGATGACGGCCCTCCAGCATCCTGATGGATCACATCTTCCAGAAGGGCAATGGAGAGGATTATCCATGACTTCTACTTGGATCTCTTTGATAGCCATGCCCACCTGCCCACATACCAAATTCTGCAGGATGGATATGTCGTTCCCAACGTTCTCCCTTCTGAAATCGGACATGCCATTTCGTCGATAAAAAAAAGCTACAGCACCCGGTCCAGACAATGTTACACCTGAACACCTGAAGAATCTGCTGCCAGTACTGGCTCGGCTTTCACACACTACCTATCTGAATGCAAGTTCCATCCCAGTTGAAAACCAGTAGGACCGTTCTGTTGTACAAGAAGGGCGACATCCACGACATGGGCAACTATTGCCCCATTAGCCTGTTGTCTGTCGTCTATCAGTTGTTCACTCGAGTCATCCTGAATAGAATTGACAGAACACTAGACAAAGGACAACCATGCAAGCAAGCCCAATTCTGAAAAGGGTTCAGCACGATCGACCATATCCACAGGGTGACCAAACTCATTGAGTTTTCGCGAGAGTTCAAGATGAAGCTCTGTCTAATGTTCACTGATTTAAAGAAGGCCTTTGGTGGAGGGATGGGGCTGAAACACTGTATTACTGAAACTCAAATATGAACATCTTATGAAGATCTTTGTAATTATATATCTCAAGGTGGTATAATAAAATATTTTTAAAAAATAAATAAAAGACTATATTGACAATCTTGGTAGTAAAAAAAAATAAAAAGAAGGTCTTTGACTCTGTTGAGACTGAAGCAGTCATTGAAGGCCTAGCTAAACAGGGCATTCAAATTCAGTACATCAGGATCCTCCATGAGCTGTATTATGGATTCACTACCAGGATCTCACCATTCTACAAGGAAGTGATCATCAGTGTAGAGAGGGGTTTGGCAGGGATATACCATTTCACTGAAACTCTTCAGTGCCACCCTCAAGAATGTTATGTGACAACTGGAATGGGAAAGAATGGGAGTGAAGATAGACGGCCGGCAACTACACCACCTCTGCTTCACTTATGACATCGTTCTAATAACACCAAATATCAGCCAAGTGGCATGAATGCTGGGCGACTTCAACTGTGAGTGTAGAAAAGTCAGAGTGCAGCTGAATTTCAAGAAGACAATGTTCATGAGAAATGGACTAGTTCCTGATGTTCCATTCGCTTTCAATGGAATGAACATCTCCGAATGCAGCAGTTATGTGTACCTAAGTTGAGAACTCACTATGACAAATGACCTAGCACCTGAACTAAACAGGAGGAAGAGAGGCAGAGTGGAATGCCTTCAAGAGCATCAAGGAAGTGGTAAAGAAGACGAAGAACCTCTGGCTCTAGGCACATGTTTTCAACTCCACTGTTCTTCCTGCACTAACATACATCTCAGAGACCTGGACCCTATGAAAACAGGATGAGAAGCGCTATTTGGGTATCCCAAAGAGGAATCGAAAGAGTCATGTTTGGAGTATCATGCTTCACTCAAGTGAGAGAAGAATTCCGGAGTTCCGGCGATTAAGAATCAGGGACATGGCGCTGGAGCAGGTAGGGCATTTGCTTTGCATGCAGCCAACCCAGATTCAATACCGGGAATCCCATATGGTTCCCTGAGCAATGCCAGGAGTAATCCCTGTGCATTGCCAGGTGTGACAAAAAAAACAAGAAAAAAAGAGAAAAAGAAAATAAAAATCAGGGACATTATCTCATTTGCCAAGATGATGAAAATCAGATGGGACAGACACGTAATGTGATTTAAGGATGACCACTGGACTAGAGCTATTACCAATGGATTCATTGGGACATCAAAAGAATGCGTGGCCGACCACCTATGAGATGGTCAGACTTCTTCACAAAGCTGAGCGAATGGTTTGAGGCTCTTTGTGTTCCTGGAGTGAGCAAAGGTCATTGGGCTACATTTGCATGAGGCTGGGACAAATGGTGACGTTGCTGGTTCTTGCTCAAGCAAATCGATGAACAATGGGAAGATAATTGATCACTTGTAATACTTGTATCACTTGTCCTCCGTTGTTCATCAATTTGCTCAAGCAGGCACCAGTAACATCTCCATGTGTCCTGTCACAATGCTAGTGTAGCCCAAGAGCATCTGCTCGCTCCAGGAACTTGAAGAGCCTCAAACCATTCATTCAGGTCATGAGAATGAGGTCTCTAATTGTTACTGTTTTTTTGGCATATCAAATACGACACGGGTAGCTTGCCAGGCTCTGCTGTGCGGGTGGGATTCTCTCGGTAGTAGGCTCTCAGTTCGTGCATTTACTGATGAACTGCATGGCTGCAAAGCAGTCGTGCACAACGAGCAGAGATCGACTTTTCTCTTGGGCGAAACTCTGATGGGCTATGGAGTCGGATATTGAAAATGGTTGCCCTCATGGTGCGGGGTTCCCGGATGCCTCATGATCAGCTGAGCACGGGGCAGAGCTGCAACCGGCTCTCCCTGCTACTGGCCGGTAGCAGCTCTGCCCTGTGTATTTGTGTATCACACATATAAGTGATAAGTGATTAATTCAGAGTCAAGATGATTCCTGTGACTGCCACACCCTCCATCAATATTTACACAGAATAGAGATCTCATCAGCATGAACTCTGGCTTAAGGACTGGACCCCCTGGGATGAATTCAGAGCCATGGCGGAGCCTGGCAAGCTACTAGTGGTGTATTCGATATGCCCAAAACAGTAACAATAATGTAACTCATTTCCAATGAATGGAGACGTTACTGGTGCCCACTCAAGCAAATTGATGAACAACGGGAAGCCAAGTGATACAAGTGAAATAGCTTAAACTATAAGTAGAATAAACAGCACAGATTCTAAGCTAGCTATATCCCATCATCCAACAATGTGTACTATTATCTTAATTAAGAGATAAACAGATATTGAGAGGTTAGTAATTCATCACTAGCCTATAATTCACATTTTAACCTTTCTACTGGAGAGCACAGTTTTATTTTGTTTTTTGTTTTTTGCAGGTGTATGTTGCAGTGGAATAAAAATGAGATGTTCCAATTTCCGCTTCCAAAGGATCTGGGACCACCCTCAGTAAACAAGAAGCAAATTGAATGATGCCTATGAAATAAGTTTTCAGGCAGTGGACCACAGACCATGCAGAAATGTGATCCTTCATAGTGGGTGACTTTTCCTGCCTGGAGACTCTCACCAGCTCTCTCACCTGACCAACAGAAATTAGAAGCCATGGAAATGCTATGACAACCACCACTATCTCACTGAGTGCAGGTGAGGGAAGTCACTTGGGGGAAGCAAGTCACAAAAATTGTGTACTTGGCAGTACAGTTCCAGATTTCAATGGGAAGGAACTGAATCGGATGATGTTTCCTTGAATCTGAAGTTGAATCATAAACTACACATGCATAGGGCACAGCTTCCTAAGTCTGGGCACAGACTGACCTCAGGAGATATGGAATGAAATGATTCCCGGAGTTTGTACACAGGTGGAAGACACCTGAATTCCCATCAGAACCAAAGAAGCACTGGGTTTGATACACTAAAGAACAAATATTCTAAGAAGAAGAACGTTTATGGCTAAAAAAGAGAGAAAAAATTATGGCTAGATATGATAAAATCAGGAGAGTAAAATGTTGATGGTTAGACCAGAGAATGTATTTACTGTAAAATCAAAGGGTTAATAGGGAATATCAAGGAACATTTTATACCCTAAGATTCCATAACTTTAATGAAATGTATAAGGTTCTTGAGACACACTGTGGAGATTTAAAAATATGTGCACACATTTTTTACTTCCCCACCTTAAAAGGGAGGATGTTCAATGTCTGTAGGTGTGACTTGGTATTGTAACAAACAGAACTAGCTCACAGAAGACACCTGGTTTCCTCTTTGCCCTTTCCCTGTATTGCTCACTAGGCGGGATATCATCTATTTTTTTCTTTTTGAGGGAGGCTCCCAGCAGAGTCCCTAAGAAGCCAGAGGAACCCCCCACACCATGAGGGCTGCCATTTTCAACATCCAGACTCCACAGCTTTACAGAGCTCCACCCGACAGAAGAGCTGATCACAGCCCTCCTCATCAGAGTCCCACCCTACAGCCGTCTATTTCAAGCCCAGGTGTGCCTGATCCAGAGACTCAGAGACACAGAGTAGAGCTACTACCAACTTTCCCTATGCCCAGCTGATTATGAGGTGCCCAGGAGGGAAGGCGGGTTCTAGCCCTGGTCCACCATCCCAGCAGAGCCTCACAAGAAGCCAGAGGAACATCACACCATGATGGCCTCAATTTTCAATATCCAGACTCCACAGCTCGTCAGACCTCCACTCAGCAGAAAAGCTGATCTTTCCCTGCAGTTCATCAATTCATGCACAAGATGAGAGGCTACTACAAGAGTATCCCACCTGCATGGCGGAGCCTGGCAAGCTACCTGTTCTGTATTTGATATGCCAAAAACCAGTAACAATTATAGACCTCATTCCCATGACCTGAATGAATGGTTTGAGGCTCTTCATGCTCCTGGAGAGAGCAGTTGCCCTTGGGCTACACTAGCATGTGACAGGACATATGGAGATGTTACTGGTGGCCGCTCCAGCAAATTGATGAACAACGGGAAAACAAGTGATACAAGTGAGGGAGAGAGGGTTGGGCCCTACCCAGCATGCTATGAATTACTCTTGGCTGTGTGCTTGGGGATTGCTCCTGGTAGAACTGTGGGTCCTATGTAAGGGGTACCCAAACAGGGTGCAACAAGAATCTAAATCCCTTTTCTTTCTCTCTAGCCCCAGAAATAATGACTTTGTGACATTCAAGCAACTCTTTGAAGAGACTAATCTAGTTGAAAATTAAGACCTCTTGTCAACAACCAGCAATAAAGTGAGACTTCCTGATAACAACCAGTGAGAACCTGAGGTGTTTAACAAAATCCCAGTAAATAAACCACCTTCAGGTAGACCCTCAGCCTCTGTCAGACTTCTGTGACTACACTCATAGCCCATATCTTGACCCATTTGAGAATCAAAATTACTAGAATTAAATACTAAAATATTAGAAGCAATCCATGGAGCTGACCTCCCAGAAAGGGGCTTGGCCAGCCCCTGACCGAGTCCAACATTGCTCCAAGGGGTTCGCTCACAGGTTCGGGGGAGGGACCACGCTGGAAGGACTCGGGGAGGAGATTTGGGCTCTGCCCTTTCCTCCACCTCCATGCCAGCTTCCCGGAAGATAGACACACCCACGCCAGACCACAGCTCCCTTGGCGCGGCTGCAAAGTGGCTGAGCAAAATTCTTAGATAATACTGATTTTAGGATAAGGTCCTTCCCATGATCTTTCACATTTATACACTGTATACAGTTCTAGACAGGTTCTAACTGATGCCCGTCATCCCATTGGCCTAGCGGGAAGCCAGAGCAAACCACACATCATGCGGTCAGTCATTCTCAACATTCAAACTCGATAGTTCCTCAGGGCTCCATCTGAGCTTAAACCTGATCTTCCCCAGTTTCATTAGTAAATGCTCGACATGAGAGCTTTCTACTGAGAGTATACCACCTACCGGGCAAAGCCTGGCAAGTTACCCGTGTTTTATTTGTTATGCCAAAAACTAGTAACAATTATGGACTCAATTCCATGACCTGAAGAATGGTTTGAGGCTCTTCCTGTCCCTGGAGCAAGCAGATGCCCTTGAGCTACACTTGCTTGCGACAGGACGTATGGAGATGTTACTGGTGGCTGCTCGAGCAAATCCATGAACAACGGGAAGACAGTGATACAGTGATACAGTGAAATACTAGAATAAAAACTAACCAGCTTAAAGTGTAAAAAAATGAACTTAGACCGCCTTCTAACGCCATGTACAAAAGTCAGATCAAAATAGATTATAGATCTCAACGTCAGACATGAATCTATAAGGTACATTGAAGAAAACATAGGAAAAATGCTCTACAACATTGAAACTAAAGTCATCTTCAAAGACGAAATACAACTCACAAAGCAAATGGAAGCAAAGATAAACAAATGGGATTATATAAAACTGAAAAGCTTCTGCACCTCAAAAGAAAGCGGTGGCGAAGATACAAAGACAATCCACAGAGTGGGAAAAATATTCACCCAATACCTATCTGATAAGGGGTTAATATCCAGTATATATCAGGCACTGGTAGCACTTTATAAGAAGAAAACAGCCAACCCCATCAAAAAGTGGGGAGAAGAAATGAACAGAAGTTTCCAAAAAGAATAATTTTTAAAATTTTTATTTATTTATTTATTTTAAGGTTTTTTTTTTTTTTTTTTTACAAATTCCAGCACCCATCCCTCCACCAGTGCCCATCTCCCACCACCAACTACCGGTTCCCTCTCTCCCTCCCCCAGCCCACCTCCATGGCAGGTTCTTTATTTCTTTCCCTTTCTCTTTCTCTCCAAAAAAGAATAAATTTGAATGGCCAAAAGGCATATGAAAAAGTGCTCTTCATCATTAATCATCAGGGAGATGCAAATAAAACAACAATGAGGTATCATCTCACACCACAGAGACTGGCACACATCCAAAACAGCAAGAACAACTGGTGCTGGCATGGATGTGGGGAAAAAGGAACTCTCATCCACGGCAGAGCCTGGCAAGCTACCCATGTCGTATTTGACATGCCTTATACCAGTAACAATTATAGACCTCATTCCCATGACCTGATGGAATGGTTTGAGGCTCTTTATGTTCCTGGAGCAGGATGATGCCCTTGGGCTATCTCGCATGTGACAGGATGCATTGAGATGCTACTGGCGCCCGCTCGAGCAAATCAATGATATACGGGAAGACAGACAGACAGTGACAGTGACATCCACTGTTGGTGGGAGTGCCGACTGGTCCAGCCGTTTTTGAAAACAATATGGACATTTCTCCAAAAACTAGATATTGAGCTCCCATTTGACCCAATAATACCACTCCTGGGAATATACCCTGGAAACACAAAAATGCATAGCAGAAACACTGTATTTTTTTATTCATCACAACTCTATCATGATAGCCAGAATCTGGAAACAACCCAAGTGCCCAAGAATAGAGGTCTAGCTAAAGAAACTGGTACATTTTCACAATGGAATACTATGCAGCTGTCAGAAAAGACCAAGTCATGAAATTTACCTGCAAATGGATGGACATGGAGACTATCATGCTGAGTGAAATTAGTCAGAAGGAAAAGGACAGATATAGAATGTCTGCATTCATTAATGGGATATAAATATATGCCAGTGTTCTACTAAGTGTGGGAAATGGTAATGCCAGACTAGAACTCACCATTGAATATATACAAAGAGACTTATATGATAATCCCTAAATGTCTGTACAGCAAGCCATAATGTGTAAAAGAAGAGAGATACAGAGAGAGACAGAGAGAGGAAAAGAAAAGATGCCTGCATTTGAGGAAAGCTCGGGGTGGGTGGGAGGGAATTGGTCGTGGAAATGTGGCTTGTGGAGGGATGGGTGCTGGAACACTATGAACTATCACTCACTATCTATCACTATCTTCCCGTTCATCATCGATTTGCTCGAGCAGGCTCCAGTAACATCTCCATATGTCCTGCCTCATGCTAGTAGAGCCCAAGGGCATCTGCTCGATCCAGGAACGTAAAGAGCCTCAAACCATTATATTAGGTCATAGGAATGATTTAACATAATTGTTACTGGTATTTGGCATATCAAATATGACACGGCAGGCAAAAAAAATGCACATGATGGCTTCTAAGTGTATGTAGTGCAACCCACAAGGTGTAAGAGAAGGAAGAGAGAAAGAGGGAGAGAGAAAAGAGATAAAGAACCTGCCATTTAGGCAGGCTATGGGGAGATGGGAGGGAATTGGGGACATTGGTGGTAGGAAATGGACACTGGTGGAGGGTGGGGTGCTGGAACACTATGTGACCGAAACCTCCAAACATGAACAATGTTGTAATTGTGTGTCTCGCGGTGGTATAATAAAATGTTTAATTAAAAAAAATACGACACGGGCAGCTTGCCAGGCTTGCCGTGTGGGTGGCGGGGCCAGAGCTCGAACTTGCCATCCCCTCCCGGCACCTCATGAGCGGCTGGGCTCAGGGAGAGCAAGTAGCAGCTCTGTTCCATGTCTGTGAGTCTCTGGATCAGCATACCTGGGCCGGATTGAAAAAAAACTGCTGCAGGGTGGGTGTCGATGATCCGGGCTGTGATAGACTCATCTGCTGGATGGAGTTCTGACGAGAGGGCGGTCCGGATGTGGAAAATGGAGGCCCTCATGGAGTCGGGAGGGGGTCATCTGGCTTGTTGCGAGGCTCTGCTGGGGTGGCGGGCCAGGGCTATATTTATATCCCACTATGAACAAGAACTAATTATGAATACCTTTGTAATTGTATATATCATGGTGGTATAATAAAAAATTAAATAAAAATAAAGCATTGAATGAAAAAAAAAACTATCCAGCTTAGCCTTCCTGAAGTCCTGACCAACAGAAATTAGAGGAAAATAATGAAGCTTACCTAAAACAAACAAAAAAAACCCAAGCCCAAACCAAACTTTACTAAATAACTTTATAACTTCGAGAAATTGAATTGGATCTGAGGCACTCCACATACTCTGTATCTATGAGACCTGTATCCCTGCATCAAAATAGCACAGCAAATGGCACCACAGAGAAAGAAAAATCATGAGGCCTAAATGACCCCACAGTTGAATTCATTTTTGGTATAATTTTGGGGGGGTGGAAAAAGAGTCATACCTGACAGTACCCAGGGCTTATTCCTGCCTTAGCACTCAGGAATTACTCCTGACAGTGCTTGGGGGACCATATGGGATCCTGGGACTTGAATCCATACCAGCCCCCCACTGTTGGTTTCTAGCAAACACTTAAGAAGTCAACCCCTTCTGTTTGGTTTTGTTACTCCTTTAAAAGTCTTCTTTTCTTAATCTGGCTGTTAAAACAGCCTTTTCTATCCGTTGGTTATCAGCAGTTTACAATGTGAATTCGACTGTTTACACTGCTTGTTGTCCATAAGTGCTCTTGACTCTGGCTGAATTTTCCCACAACTTTTCAATTCAGCCATTCTCTCTTAAAATACAGCTTATTTCATTTCCTTTCTTCTTTCAGAGGTCCTATTTTCCTACAAAGATCTTACTCCATCTTTCATCTCTCTTAAGTGCTACATTTTCATTGCTTTATCTCCCAGATGATCATGAGGCGCCCAGAAGAGAAGGTGGGTTCTAGCCCTGGCCCGTCATCCCAGCAGAGCTTCACAAGGAGCCAGAGGAACCCCCACACCATGAGGGCTGCCATTTTCAATATCCGGACTCCACAGAGCTCCACCCAGCAGAAAAGCTGATCTTTCCCTGCTTTGCAGCCACACGGTTCACCAATACATGTACGAGATGAGAGGCTACTACAAGAGTATCCCACCCACAAGGCAGAGCCTAGCAAGCTACCCGTGTCGTATTTGATATGCCAAAACCCAGTAACAATTGTAGAACTCATTCTCATGACCTGAAGGAATGGTTTGAGGCTCTTTATATTCCTGGAGCGAGCTTCATGTTCCTCTTGGGCTACACTAGCATGTGACAGGACATATGGAGATGTTACTGGTGGCCGCTCAAGCAAATCGATGAATGGGAAGACAAGTGATGCAAGTGATCTCCCTGAGTTATTTTGGTTATTTCCTACCAACTTGTGAAGGGGCCGGAGTGATACTCCAGCCGGTAGGCATTTGCCTCACATGCAGCAGACTCGGGTTCAATCCCGGCATCCCACATGTCCCCTGAGCACTGCCAGGAGTAATTCCTGAGTTCAGAGCATGAGTAACCCCTGAGCATTGCCAGATGTGACCCACCCAAAACAAAAGAACAAAAAAAAACTGTGTTCATTCCTCTCTCTTCAGCTATACTTATTTTACGGTCAAATCTATCCATTAAGACTCTGTCATGGGAATCTTTAGATGTAGTGTTCCTATACTGTTTATATGTGTTTACTTTCTTTTTTGGCTACCAAAAGTCCAGCGATGCTCAGGACTTACTCTTGTCTTAGGAATTGCTCCAAGTTTTGCTCGAGGACCATATAGGATGTCAGTGATAGAAACCGGGTCCACTGTGTGCAAGACAAGTGCTCTATCCTCTGTACAACCTCTCCAGCCCTATATGTTTTCCAATTTTGCCAAATTCTCATTCCTCCAAAAACTAGATATTGAACTCCCATTTGATCCAGCAATAGCACTCCTGGGAATATACCCGAGAGACCGAAAAACACATAGCAGAAACACTATCTGTACTTCTTTATTCATCTCTCAGCTATTCACAATAGCTAGAATCTGGAAACAACCTAAATGCCCGAGAACAGAGGACTGGCTAAAGAAACTGTGGTTCATCTACACTATGGAATACTATGCAGCTGTCAGAAAAGATGAAATTATGAAATTTACCTGCAAATGGAGACTATCATGGAGATTATCATGCTGAGTGAAATTAGTCAGAAGAAAAAGGACAGATATAGAATGACTGCATTCATTAATAGGATATAAATAGATACCAGTGTTTTACTAAGTGTGGGAAATGGTAATGGCAGATTAAAACTCACCATTGAATATACACAGAGACTTAAGCGATAAACTCTAAATATCTGCAGGGCTAGCCACAATGTGTAAAAGAAGACGGAGAGAGATGCAGAGGCAGAGAAAGAGAGGAAACAGGGCTACCTGCTATTGAGGCAGCCTGGAGGTGGGAGGGAGGGGATGGGCTACATTGGTGGTGGAAATGGGGCACTGGTGGAGGGATGGGTGCTGGAATCCTGTATTACCAAGAACCAATTATGAACACCTTTGTAATTGTATGTCTCACGGTGGTTTAATAAAAAAAAACTCATGAATTTAGTTTAAATCACAATATTCCAATATATGCAAGTCCTAAAGTTTCACTTAAATAAAAGCTCATAGTGGGATTTGCTCATGTTTCATGTTGGTCTTCTATTATGTGACCTACAAAATACTTGTAAAACTGTTTACAGGTTTATTCTGAGACCTACTGATCCGGCTTTATGCTGCTACACAGAATCATGATCACAAATGCAGCATCTTAAACCACATGCATCTATTACTTCAAGGGTTTCCTGGGGCAGGTGTTTCAACACAACTTAGTTGGGACTTGGATGACAAGTCTGCATCAGAGTATTGGTCCAAGTTAAGGTCTTAGCTGAGGTTCTATTAAGAAAGGATCACTGGGGCCAAAGCAACAGTATAGTGGGTGTGGCATTTGTCTTGCATGTGGCTAACCTGGATTTGATTCCTAGAACTGTATATGGTCACCTGAGCCCTTTAAGGAGTGATTTCTGAGTACCACCAGGTATCATTGGATGAAAGGCCTAGTTAGCGCGGGATCTTTGCAGTTTAATCTAATTACACTTTAAGCTATTTACATGTCCCTAAGCCAGGGCTCATACTTATGAGATCTCTCTTCTGTATAAGTACTGATGGTGTGGCAGTTACAGAAGTCACCTTGACTCTGAATGAGTAACTTTTGAATTATTACTAAATATCTACTATGACTTCTATGTTATCTAGATTGGGCATAGCTCCTCTTTAAACCCACTGGTCCCAATGTGGATAATTAGAATTTACCAGAAGACAACCACCCTGGCTATGTTGAGACTATTGTTTAAGATTATAGTTTGCCCTCACGCAGGCGAGCTTGACCCTTTCAGTATACAGAGAACAAGATACTCAGAATCACCCTGGTGCAAATAATAAATAAGAAGGACCTTGTGGGTGCCATCCAGATTACATGAAGTCCATGAAATTAAGATGTTTTACTTTATACCAGCCCCCCTCTCTCTAGTGTTTCCACATAAAATATAATCTCGGAGGAAGGGACTAGTCCTTGGTATAATCATTTGTTAGACCTGTAATAGGGTGTGGCACCACCCTACTACACCCTTCTTCTCTCTAGAAGCTGTTTAGTTTATCTTTGTTGACAGGACCCTCCCCTGAAGTTAGGATTGCTTTTGGTATATAAGGGGACTGACTTGAGGTACTGCACACACTTTGGTGGGACTCTATCTGGTGGGATTCTCTTTGGTGGGAAATTTGGGCCCTCATGCATGGTCTAAGTTCTAAGCAGAGCTAGAGGTCCATTATATTGGATTGTGGTGGTAGAGCTTGTTCTACTATTAAGAGCCTTTTGGAACTGCGTTGGACTTGTGAGTTTTCATCTGTTCCCTGGCAGCCTTGGAGGTAGAAGAAAATTTTTGTCCTGATACTATTGGGCACCCCAGCAGCTCCCTGACAAGGCATGACCTAAAAACAATGAAAAGAATCAATTTTCAAATTCACATGGTGACAGACTTAGTTCCTTGCAGAATGGAAGACCGGAAAAAAAAAAACTCATGTTGCTTGCTCCTAGTATTCTCTAAAGGTTATTTCAACAAAATGGCAACTTGCTTCTTCAAAATCAATAAGAAAGATTTCTTAAAGAATGTGGTATAGTTATGTTATTATCTTTGCAGCATGATTAGGCTTCTCCTATACATGCATGCAGAGTATTAGGATCCAAGGAACAAAGGGTGCCACCACAGAGTCTGGCTACAATAGCTAGGATGTTAACTTGATCCACACTGGTTCTAGTGTGGATAGTTAGAATTTACCAGGAGACTACCACCATGGATACGTTGAGACTATCGTTTAAGATTATAGTTTGCCCTCATTCAGGCGAGGGTGCCATCTCTCCTAAGACAATTTACATTTGCTTCTGCTAAGCACTTCTATCTTCAACTTGATCTAGTCTGATCACTTTTTGGTTTTTGAGCCACACCTAGCAATGCTCGGGCCGGCTCTATACAAAGGAATCACTCCTGGTGCTCAGGGAAACAAATGGGATGTTAGGGATCAAACCCGGGTGGTCCAGTGTAAAATAAGCACCCTACCCACTATATTATCACTCTGATCCCTTTAAGTTCATTTTTAATTTTTTAAAATTTCTTTGGCTTTTTGGGTCACACCTGGCAATGCTCAGGGGTTACTTCTAGCTCTTTATTTTATTTATTTATTTATTTATTTATTTATTTATTTATTTATTTATTTATTTATTTTTGCTTTTTTGGGTCACACCCGGCAATGCTCAGGGGTTACTCCTGGCTCTGCACTCAGGAATTACTCCTGGCGGTGCGCGGGGACCATATGGGACGCCGGGGATCGAACCCGGGCCGGCTTAGGCGGCCGCGTGCAAGGCAAATGCCCTACCGCTGGGCTATCGCTCCGGCCCCACTCCTAGCTCTTCACTCAGGAATTACTCCTGGGGGCGCTCAGGGATTCCGGGGATGCATCATATTTGATATGGGATGCCAGGGATAGAACCTGGGTCAACCACTGTTGGATGACAGGCTTAGCTAGCTTGGAGCTTTGCTGTTCGATCCACTCACAGCTTAATCTATTTCTATGCTCTTAAGCCAAGGTTCATACTAATGAGATCTCTCCTATATAAACACTGATGGAGGGTGTGGCAGTTACAGAAGTCACCTGTTTTAAAAAAATATTGTATTATGCCACCATTAGATATACAATTACAAGAGTTCATGTTTGAATTTTGGTTCTACAGTGTTCCAACACCCATGCCTCCACCCCTGCCCATCTCCCATCACCAATGTTCCCACCTGCCTCCCCTTCCCCCAGCCTCCCTCTATGGCAGGTTATCTCCTTACTCTTTCTCTCTCCTCGCTTCCCTTTCTTACATATTGTAGATTGTAACATATTCTAGAACATGTTTGGTTCCACTAGTTTGATGTGCCGGGTCCGGACCATGAAAATGGCGGCTATTGTGGTGAGCAAGTCTCATCTGGCTGCTTCCGAGGCCCTACAGAGGTGATGGGCCCACTCCCAAAGCCCATCTTGCCTCCTGGAAGCCTCAAGGTCAGCTGAGCTAGGGAGAGCCGGATGGCAGCTCTCCCCAGTGCTTCTGAGTCTCTTACATCAGGGCCAAGAGCCCAGAGGCAGTTTGTGGGCGGGGCTACCAGCCTCCAGGACGGGTTAGAGAGGGGAAGGGGTACTCCAGCTCCATCTCCAGGAAAGCCCGGTGACTTCCGCCTGCCTCCGAGAGCCGCCTACCTGGGCTCGAACTCAGCTGATCTGAGCTGGTCTTGAGATAAGCATCTCACTTGTGTGGGTTCAATGAGCCTCTCATCTTTCTATCTCTATTTCTGTCTCTGTATTTCTCTCTCTCTCTCTCTTCCCATACACCTTGTGACTTGCCTTATGGTTTATGATGCAATTATCTATGTGTATATTCAGTAGTGAGTTCTAGTGTGACATTATAGTTCCCCATTCCCCATCAATCTCCCCAGTTTGTTACAACTACAATGATCATTATGGTGTACAGATGTGAAAGATCCTGGGAAGGACCTGGTCCTAGCCTACTTTGTTATCCAAGCCTCTTGCAGGGCTGCGCACTGTCACAGCTGTGCGTCTAATCTGCCCCTTGTCTGGTTCATCTGGTTGTGGAGGCTTCGAGCCCGTAGCCACGCCCACTGGCATGGAGAGGGAGGAGCCCAAATCCCTGCTCTAATTCCGGCCAGCGTGGCTTCCCCCCACATGACTGCTTTCCCTAGGAGCTATGTTGGTCTCAGAGACTAGCCGATTCCTCAGAGACTCCATGGGCTGCTCCACGTGGGCGGGCAGCGCAGCTGTGTGTCTGGTCTGTCCCTTGTCCAGATCATCTCTATTGTTACTGTTTTTGGCATATCAAATACACCATGGGTAGCTTGCCAGGCTCTGCCGTGGCTCTGGGTTCATCCCAGGGGGCCCAGTCTTTTCCTATATCAGACCATACACCATCCAGGGCCCAGGGCCCACAAAACAGAACCCTGGGGGTGTAGACAAGCCTATCTCCTATCTGCCACCTGCCAATGCAGCCGGGCACTGCAGGCACACCTGCAACACCTCGAGGGGCAGGTGACCCTGCAGAAGTCGCCTTGACTCTGAATGAGTCAGGAGTGATTTCTGAGTACTACCAGGTATAGTTAGCTCAGGATCTTTGCAGCTTAATCTAATTACACTTTAAGCTATTTACATGTCCCTAAGCCAGGGTTCATACTTATGAGATCTCTTTTCTGTATAAGCACTGATGGTGTGGCAGTTACAGAAGTCACCTTGACTCGAATGAGTATCTTTTGAGTAAGATACATCTACTAAGACTTCTATGGTATCTAGATTGGGCACAGCTCCTCTTTATACCCACTGCACCCAGTTGGGACAGTTAGAATTTACCAGGACACTACCACCCTGGTTACATTGAGACTATCAGTTAAGATTATACGAAGGATCATACTAGTTTGCCCTCACACAGGCGTGTGACCCTTTCAGTATACAGAGATCAAGATACTCTGAATCACCTTGGTGCAGATAATAAGGATCTTGTGGGTACCATCTAGATTACATGAAGCCCATAAAATTAAGATGTATTACTTTATATCAACCCCTTCTTTCTCTCCAGTGTTTTACATAAAAGATAATCTCGGAAGAAGGGACTAATCCTTGGCATTTATACCTGTAATAGGGTGTGGCACCATCTTCTACACTCATCTACTATCTAGAAGCTTTTTAGGGTTCTTTGTTGACAGGACCCTCCCTGTCAACAGTTAAGATTACTTTGTTGTATATTGGGGACTGACTTGAGGCACTCGCCCCTTTTTTGGTAGGTCTCATCTTTGGTAGGACTCCCTCGGATGAGATCCTCTCTCTTTCATGGTACTCCCTCTCTGTGGGATCCTCTTTGGTGAGAGTCTTGGGCTCTCATGTATGGTCTAAGTTCTGACCAGAGCTAGAGTTCTTTCATTATATTGGATTGCGGTGATAGAGCTTTTGTACTATCAACAGCCTTTTTTAGAACTGCGCGGACTTTCTTACATCCTGTTACCCGGGTGAACGGATGAGCTTTCATCCGGATGAAAGCTCATCCGTTCACCGGTGGCCTCTGAGGTAGAAGAGAACTTCTGTCCTAATAGTATTGGGGACTCCAGCGGCTCCCCAACAACCTACGTGCAAGGCAAATGCCCTACCCACTGTGCTATTGCTCCAGCCCCTTTTGGCTCTTCTTACAGAAGATTTACACCTAATTTCATGTCTACCATAACTTTAGCTATGGCTGTTACTTTCATAATTTGTTAATGGCCTCAAATATGTACAGAAAGAACTATTTTTAACATGTGCTTAATCTGATCTATTAAATAATTTACTTTTTCAATTTAGAAAAATGCCGTTTTCCTATTATATTGATTTCTGGAGGTCTTCCATAATGGAGAAAATTCTAAGTTTTTTGCTGTTTCTGGTGATTGAACCCAAGTCCTTTTATATGAGACATATATAAGCTGAACTACATCCCTCACTGATCTGATATTTTTATATAATAGATATGACAGACTCAGGTATTAAAACATGAATCTATAAATTAGCATGGAATTATATTCATTTGCATTTTATAAATATCCTTAAAGTCTTTTAAATGTCATGTATTCTTACAAATTACATATAACTTGACTGCCCTGCCAAATAGAATGAACACATTCAACCAGCAAACTGAATGTTAGAGTCTGTGATGCTACTATAAATTTAAAAAAGAACATTTTTAATTTTTAAAAAAGTAAATAAAAATGTTCTTTCATTTAAAATTGATTAAATTTGGACAGCCAATACTAAATCCCTTTAAGGTATTTTAAGCACTGATTTGTGAAGTAGGACATTATATGCATTTGAAAACTTTTTAGTATGTGAATAAAACATGCAGTTTTTAAGATCTGCAACTACTGTACACTTTTGAAATAAATGTCTAAAGGAAATGACTACTCTTCTATAATTTGCTTTAAAATATAATTTATCAATCAGTCACCTTTGGTAGATCGTCATTTATATGCAGGTCAATTATGTATTTTTTAGTTTTTTTGCTTTTTGGGGTCACACCCGCGATGCTCAGGGGTTACTACTGGCTCTCTGCTCAGGAATTACTCCTGGTGATGCTCAGGGGACCATATGGGATGCCAGGGATCGAACCCAGGTGGGCTGCGTGCAAGGCAAACACTCTGCCCGCTGTGCTGTCGCTCCGGTCCCCTCAATTATGTATTATTTTCCAATATTTTATAGCATCCTGAGCTACTATAATGAAAGCTATAGTTCTAATTTTTTTGTTGTTGTTGTTTGTTTGTCTTTGTTTTTTGCTCTTTGGTTCTCAGACAGCAACGCTCAGGGGCTACTCCTGCTCTGCACTCAGGAATTAGTCCTGGTGATGCTCGAGGGACCAATGTGGGATGTCAGGGATCAGACCCAGGTCAGCAGTGTGCAAGGCACACACCCTACCCACTGTACTATCGCTCCGGCCCCTTCCTGTTATTGTCAATAAAATCTAAATGGTACACATCATATCCTCCCTGCTGATCAGAACTTTTTCCTTTTTTTTTTAAAACATAACTTGGGATCAAAGGAAGGTCTCCTGCATGAAAGGCAAAGGTTTGCCAGAGTTATATTCCCAACTCTTGACCAGAATACTGTGCGGGCCAAAGCCTCAAACAGCAATTTTGGATCATGAGGAAGGATGAAGTGATTAACAGCAGAGCAACATAGCAGTTTTGAGGTACTTTTAGAAGCCTTTGAAGCAAGAGGAGCAAAGAAATCTTTGCTTAAAGTCAATGGTACGATTTTGTTTGTATTTTGGAGGAGGGCACACCCAGCAGTCTCAGGGACGACTCAGTGCTGAGTGCCTGAGCTTGGTCCTGGAGGTTGAGCTGGGTTGGGGTGGGACATGTGGGGCTGGCATTAACACCAGGGCTGCTGCATGCACTGCAGCCAGCTGAGCTCTCTCTGGGCCCTGGAGTTTTAGTTTTACCTGACACATTTAATTTAAGCTGACAGACATATTATTTCTTTATTAGAAATTGTAAATGAGAAATTATTTCAACACCCGAAGACCAAGTTTCAACAGAATATTCCATTGGTTCAAGACTCTGAGACATCATGGTAAGAGTCTTCTGTAGAGTGTATCCTCTCCGTGGCATGGCAATGTCATTCTTCTTTAAAAAAGTTACCGGGCAGACATCATTCCCACCATCTCCTATATAAACAATGTGCATATAATTCACTCCCTGTTGTAACTGTTTACCTATAAATTCTTCCAAAACTACATTTTTGCAGAGATTCTTCGGGCACCTTTTGCAAGAATGAGCATGATAATTTTCCACAATGAGATAACCATTACTGTTAAAAACTGCTGGATTTGTAAAAACTTTATCAAATACATCAAGAAAACCTGCTGCTTCTAAAACCCAATCTATGAAGATTGAATTTGAATCTGAAATAATAATGCAGTCAAATTTATCCTTATTCTTTCTTATAAAGTTAAAAAAGTTCCACCATCCCTAGAGTGAAAGACATTGACGTCACTGCTCTTTTCATTTCTTCTTCTCTTATACCTTGATCTCCCAAATACTGAAAGACTCTGCCCATAAATTCTGTCCAAAATCCTTTTTTATAAGAATTCTGAAGGTCACTAGGAAGTTTTTTCTCTGGAGCACACTGTACAATCCAGGTGTCACTATTGTCATCTATGATTGTATTGTCAAAGTCAAAAGCCAGCAAGATTTTCATGGTTCCAGAAAGATTTGCATTACCCTGAAAAAGAAGAGATATTATTTCCTAAACATATGGTGTCTTACATACCTAACTATTCAAATTACCTAACAAATTACTAAAGTATAATTTTCCTAAACAACAGATACAAGTTAAAATGAGTTAGCATTTTATGGGACAGAGATGTGGTTCAATGGTAGAATGCATGCTCTGTGTGCCTGAGGTTTGAGGCCCTGGGTTGATCCCCATCATATGATAAAAACCCACCCAGGTTTGATCCCTGGCAGTCTATATGGTTACCTGAGCTTGCCAGGGAGTGATCCCCTGAGCACAAAGGCAGGAGGAGGTTTTGAGCACCTCTGAGTATAGCCTCCACAGAAAAACAAACAAAAAAAAACCCTACAACTTAATTAAGCCCAAGAAGCAAAGTTCATTTTGAGTATTTCAGATAAATGGAAAACAGGATATTCACAATATTATTTTATTATTGATAAGTTCATGACTATTGAGATACCCAGTGAGAGAAGTACTGAAACAGCTATGTATATGACAAAAATAAAAGCTAATCATTAAATTATTTTCAAATTGCCAATCATAACCAGACTCATTTCAAATAATTGAATAATTTTCAGATTAAATAGCAAATCATATACAATATTAAGTCTCTGTGTATTAACTGAAATTATGCCAAATCTAACATAATATGAAATCTTGAAAAATTTAAGTTTTTAAAAAAAGTAGTTAGCTTAGGGGCCACAATGACGGTACGGGTGGATATGGTGCTTGCCTTTTACACAGCTAACTGGATTTGATCCCAGCATCCCATATGGTCCTGAGCATCGAGCCCGGAGTAACCCCTTAGCACTGCTGGGTGTGACTCAAAAGAGCAAAGAGAGAGAGAGAGAGAGAGAGAGAGAGAGAGAGAGAGAGAGAGAGAGAGAGAGAGAGAGAGAGAGAGAGAGAGGGACTGGAGCAATAATTTGCCTTGTATGCAGCCAACCTGGATTCAATCCCTGGCATCATATATGGTTCCCTGAGCACTGTCAGGAGTAATTCCTGAGTGCAGAGCCAGGAGAATCCTCTGATCATTGCTGGAGATGTGACACCCCCTCAAAAAAAAAAAAAAGATGTGAACTGGAGCTTAAATATTAGTTAAAAGTGGTAAAGTGAGGGCTGGAGCTATCCTGCATCAGTTAAGGAACTTGCCTTATATGAGGCATACCTGCTTAGTTTGCTGGCATCCCATGAGCAATGCCAGAGTAGCTCCTGAGTGCAGAGCCAAGAGTAACCACTGAGCATCGCCAGGCATGTTCTCCCTCCCACCAAAATAAAGTGGTGGAGCTGGCAGGGGTCATTCCTGAGCACAGGTTAGGACTTGAGCACTGCCAGGTATGGCCCAAATAAAAAAAAATACTCAATTTTAAACAGTTGGGCTGGAGAGACAGTATATGTGTTTTAAAAAAAAAAAAAGATCAAAAGGTGCTAGAGCCTGGTCAAGGGAGGTACCTCAAAAGGTTGGCATGCACACCTTCCACATCAGAGGTACAGGTAAGCCAAGTGTACTAAGCTACACTTGTCTTCAGCCATACTTCAGGGACCTGTGGACATGTAGTGCCAATAATGGCATACATGTCCACAGGTCCCTGAAGTATGGCTGGGAAGACTAAGCCAAGTGTAGTCCAAAACCCAAAAGCAAACAGAAAATGTCAAAGGTGGATTTTTTTTTCAGGGTAGGAGATTGGAGAGCCTTTCAAATAGTTGTCGTGGGATCCAAGGACATTCCTGGCAATATCAAAAAAACAAAGCCAGGTAGTTCAATGCTAGCCCCCCAGAATCACACTCAACTTTCCAGTGAATATTTTTTGTGCATGGCAGTTCTACTGATTAAGATTCCTGTGTTGTAAGAAATTTTCAGCTACAGCACAACTAGGTGTATGCTAGCTAGAGACCTGCTAGAAAGCTGCGTAACGACCGCAGAAAGATGCGAAAGCATCGTCCACAGTCCAGAGGTGTGATTAAAAGAGCACTACCACAAGCATGTGCACAGGCACTAGAATAAAGGCGTGCCCCTGTGGAGAGTACTTCAGTCGCGTGTGCAGGCACAGCAACCAGATGCACGACTTGGCAAGTATCAAGACCAAAACATGTGCAAACATTGTAGGCATGCATGCTTGTGTCCCTCGGCCACTGAACGATAATGCCTGAAAATATTCATAACAGAATATCTATGAGCTCTATATTCCAAATATTCTGAGATACTAAGTAAAAAAAAAGAACCCTAGAAATAAGAAACAAGAACGTGGGGCCAGAAATAGCACAGAGGTCAAGGCACTTGTCTTGTACACGGCCATCCCTGGCTCAGTCCCTGGCACCACAGAGAGTCCAGGGCACCGCTAGGAATGAGCCCGAGCTAGGAAAGCTCAGAAGAGCTAGGTGTGATCTCAAAACAAAAACAAAAGAGGTCAGGGCCCGAGCGATGGCCCAGCGGGTAGGGCGTTTGCCTTGCACACGGCCGGCCTGCGCCAGCCCGGGTTCGATCCCCAGCATCCCATATCCCCTGAGCACCGCCAGAGGTAATTCCCTGAGTGCAGAGCCAGGAGTAACCCCTGAGCGTCGCCGGGTGTGACCCAAAAAAGCAAAATAAATAAATAAAATAAAAGAGATCAACTAAAAATGGAAAATAAAGTTTTTAAATTACATGTGCCACCTGCTTTATTGAAGGATGAGAACAAAGCAGTGAGTCGTATAAAAAAAAAGCATTCTGTTGTCCACTCCACAACTTCCTATGTGCACTTTCTCTGTCTCTTTTTTAAAATTTAATTTTTTGCTTTTTTGGAGTCATACCTGTAATGCTCAGGGGTTATTCCTGGCTCTGCACTCAGGAATTACTCCTGGCGGTGCTCGGGAGACCATATGGGATGCCGGGGATCAAACTCAGGTTGGCCGTATGCAAGGCAAACGCCCTCCCCCGCTGGACTATCACTCTGGCCAACCCCCTATTTTTTTCTTTTGGGTCACACCCAGCGATGCTCAGGGTTAACTCCTGGTTCTACACTTAGGAATTACTCCTGGCAGTGCTTGGGGGACCATATAGGATGCTGGGTATCGAATCTAGGTTGGCTACGTGAAAGGCAAACGCCTACCCACTATACTATTGCTCTGGCCCCGTGTGTGCCGTTCTCATTCTGACTTTCCTCGCATTTCTTTAAACTACTCTCTCTCTCTCTCTCTCTCTCTCTCTCTCTCTCTCCTCTCTCATGTACACACATACACACACAAATTCTCTCAATTTATAATCTGGAGGATAATGAATTATAGGGTATCTACTATGAAGTGAATTTAGATGACATAAATAGCAACACGAAGAGTTAGCAATAACATCAGTATTATTCCTAGGCATATGTATTGCTTTTAGTACTAGGGATCAAACATGCGACCAGGGCCTTATACATGCAAACACATATGTCTTAGCACATCCTCACCAATGAAGGCACTTTCATTTGGGGAGGGGGCTATCTTGTGAGTGGGGTGTCCTCAGGCAGTGTTCAGGGATCTGACGGTCACTTAGCAATTACATGAGCTTGGCTGGAGCGATAGCACAGTGGGTAGGGCGTTTGCCTTGCATGCGGCTGACCCAAGTTCGATCACCGGCATCCCATATGGTCCCCCAAGTACCACCAGGAGTAATTCCTGAGTGCAGAGCCAGGAGTAACCCTGAGCATTGCCTGGTGTGACCCAAAAAAAAAAAAATTACATGGGTTAGCTATGCGGGGTAGATGGTTCAATGCTCAGGACCTGTGGCCCCTAGGCCCTCTGGCTCAGCAACTGTGCAACTCAGGCCCAGAGATTCTGGGGCCACCAGGGTAGCTACACTGTATGGTGCTCAGGGATGTGTGTGGTGCTGGGAATTAACTCTGTATGTTGTCCATGCCAAGTATGGGCTCCAGCCTTTTGATCTTATCTCCCAGGCAATCTTAAGCACATTTCAATTTTTTAAAAAACTTTTTTTTTTTTTTTGCACTGCCAGAGATTAAATCTAGGACCTCACAAATGCCACTGCAAGTTGCTCTGAGGGGCTAGAGTACAGTGGGTAGGACACTTGCCTTGCATGACATCAACCTGAATTAATTTTTATTTTTATTTATTACTTTTTTGCTTTTTCGGGTCACACCCGGCAATGCTCAGGAGTTTCTCCTGGCTCTGCACTCAGGAATTACTCCTGGCAGTACTGGGACCATATGGAATGCTGGGGATTGAACCCGGGCGGCATGGGCCGCCACGTGCAAGGCAAATGCCCTACCCGCTGGGCTATCGCTCCAGCCACCACCAACCTGAGTTTAATCCCCGCATCCCATATGGTCCCTGAAGAGTGCCAAAAAGTAACTTCTGAATGCAGAACCAGGAGTAACCCCTGAGTTTCACCTGGTGTGATTCACAAATAAACAAACAAAAAAAGTATTCTACTACTGAGCTCTATCTGTGGCCTCATAAGGCAGATTTTATTTCCAAATTTTTTTTGTTTTGTGTTTGGGTCACACTATTGATGCACAGGGCTTATACCTGGCTCTGCACTCACAGATCAGTCCTGGCAGTCTTGGGTAAAACATATGTGGTGCTGAACCCATGTCGGCTGCATGCAAGGCAACCACCCTACCCATTGTACTATTGCTTTAGTCATTATGCACATTTTAAATTAAACACACTTTTCAAGATTCTAAATTCATTCATATTTGGGAGGGCTGAATTGCAGCTCAGTAGCAGAATTTGTACTGCCTCTGTATAAGGCCGTAAGTTTTAGCCATAGCATCCAAAAATAAATGTCACCAAAAAATAAAAATACATGGGCCGGAGCGATAGCCCAGCGGGAAGGGCGTTTGCCTTGCATGCGGCCAGCCTGTGCCGGCCCGGTTCGATCCCCGGCATCACATATGGTCCCCTGAGCACCGCCAGGAGTAATTCCTGAGTGCAGAGCCAGGAGTAACCCCCTAAGCATTGCTGGGTGTGACCCAAAAAGCAAAACTAAACTAAAATAAAATAAAATACGACTTTTTGAAAAACACAACTGTTGATATCATCCAGAGACTCAGACACAATGGGGAGAGTGCCATCCGGCTCTCCCTTAGCTCAGCTGACCATGAGGCTCCCGGAAGGAAAACTGGTTTTTGGGAGTGGGCCCATCACCTCTGTGGGGCCTGGAAGCAGCCGGATGAGACTCATACATCACAATAGCCGCCATTTTAGATGTCTGGACGGCACAGCACATCAGAGCCTACCCAGGAGAGAGGCTGATCTCAAGACCGAATAACAGAGTAGCTAAGTTCAAGTCCAGGTAGGCAGCTCTCAGAGGTAGGAGTCACCAGGCATTCGTGAGATGGAGGTGGGGCCACCCCTTCCCCTCTCCAATTTGTACCGGAGGCCTGGTGGCACCACCTACAAACTGCCCCAGGGCAACCAGCCATATCATCCAGAGACTCAGACAAAATGGGGAGAGCTGCCTGCCATCTGGCTCTCCTTAAGTTGCACGGCCCATCAAACTAGTGGAACCAATCATGTCCTAGAATATACTACAATCCACAATGTGTAAGAAAGGGAAGCGAGAAGGAGGGAGGGGGGGGGGGGGGGGGGGGGGGAGAGAGAGAGAGAAAGGAGATACAGAACCTCCATGGAGGCAGGCTGGGGGAGGGGGAGGGAGGTGGGGACATTGGTGATGGGAGATGGGCAAGGGTAGAGGGATGGGTGTTGGAACATTGTAGAACCAAAACTCAAACACGAAGCATCTTGTAATTGTATATCTAAAGGTGGTATAATAAAATAATTTAAAAAACACAACTGTTTTTGAAAATACAATCTATTACCAAAATTTACTTTGAAACCAGTTTGTAAAATCTCCAAAACAGTTATTCACTATTGTCTGTAATTGGAAACTGCCTAAAACCTAGACTTAATTAACCATATACTAACAGAGTTTCTAAACAATTAATTCAAAATAAGGTGTATCATAACCACAAGTGTGTCCTCAGGTGCCTCAGCAACAATGTATCATGATCTAGAAGTTAGCTTCATAACTGGCTATTACTTTCTATTAGAAATGTACATTATTTGGGCCTAAGCAATAACAGAGCAGAGAGGTAGCGTGTCTTGTTATGGCCAACCCAGGTTTGACCCTACACCCCATTCAGACGCCAGCCAGCCAGGAGTGATTCCTGAGTGCAGAGAGCCAAGAGCAAGGTCTGAACATTTCTGGATGTGGCCCCAAAAGTATACTTTTCTTAATTTCGGTCTTTTTCTACTAGCTTTGCCCCCTTACCGCTCAGTATAAATCTTTATTGAGATATTTACCCTGCTTTATTATCTCCACAATAATTGAGCTTACTTCCGCATAGAGCGTAGGTTAAACTGTTATCAAAACCTTCAGTTTTAAACACAGCCAGTTTCTAAACATTACTCTTAGACTATATGCTGGGAACAAAATCTTCTGGCTTGGAGCAAAGCACTGTAGACTTCTTAACTCCTAAAATGAATAAAAGGTAGATAGTTTAAAACCTTTAAATAATTTTCTAGTATGATGTCATCTTTTCTATCAGAAAAGCGGTTACTTTAGTAACCACTAAAGTAATATTACTTTATTAGTAGAGGTTATTTGGTTAGTAGAGGAAAATATATTGAGAGAAGAGTGAGAGAATCAGGTAGAGGATCAATTATATGATAGCAAAAGGAAACAAAACTGTTGGTGGCGACCATGATGTGTTTCACCCAGTGTCAAGTTATAATGCAGGACACTTGAAACTCACAATGCTATACATCAGTGATATCTGAATAAAAATTAAGTAGGGTCAGAGCTACAGTACAGCAGGTAGGGCACTTGCCTTGCATGCAGTGAGGAAACCCAGATTCTATTTCTGGGTCTCATATGCTCTCCCACCATCCCTGAGCACTGCAAGTGTGGCCCCCAAAACAAAGAAAATTTTAAAAAATCAAATCATTAAATATGAAAATTTCTAGTGGCAATGGAGGGAAAATACCATTAGCTATCACTTGATCACTTGACATCCTGTTATTCGTGGATTTGCTTGAGCGGGCGCCAGTAATGTTTCCATATGGGAATCAAGTTCTTATCCAGTGGATAAAATCAAAATGATTACTTTCATTATTTTAAACTGTGAGACAACAAATACTACAGCATTGTCAATAAACAATGAAAAAAATTTTAAATAAAATTCTTCAACAACTAAGGGTGTGTTTTTAAGACGTGAATATACTTGAAATCAGTAAAAATCTCCAAAATAATAGTTAGCTATTGTCTGCAAAGGCAGAGCAATGTATATTTGGTATATCTGCAATGTTTTCATATTCTGGCAATGACCCTTGTGGTTTTCATAACAATGATAACCAGAAAAGATGGTGGCATCCAAGAAGTTAGGACTGGTAATAAGAGGTCTGTGATAGGGGTCAGTGAGGATAAAGCACTGACTTCTCATGCAGCAGATAGGGTTTGATCCCCCCACACCACATATGGATCCCCCAATGCATCAGGAGTTATCCCTGCGCACACAGCCAGGAGTATGCCTGAGCACTGCTGGTGTGGCCCCAAAACCAAAAGTTCTGTGAGCCACTAAATGGAGTATTTATTTAGCTAGTAAAAGATGCTCCATTCAGGGAAAGAATATTCACCCAATACCCATCTGATCAGGGGTTAATATCCAGGACATATCAGGCACTGGTACAACTATATAGGAAGAAAACAGCCAACCCCATTAAAAAATGAGGAGAAGAAATGAACAGAAACTTTGATAAGGAAGAAATTCGAATGGCCAAAAGGCATATGAAAAAATGCTCATCATCACTACTAATCAGAGAGATGCAAATCAAAACAACAATGAGATATCACCTCACACCACAGAGACTGGCCCATATCCAAAAGAGTAAAAACAACAAGTGATGGCGTGGATGAGGGAAAAAGGGGACTCTCATACATTGTTGGTGGGAATGTCGACTTGTACAACCTTTCTGGAAAACAATATGGACATTCCTCCAAAGACTAGAAATTGGGCTTCCATTTGACCCAACCATAGCACTCCTGGGAATATACCCTGGTAAGCCAAAAACACACAGCGGAAACACCATCCACACTTTTATTTTCATAGCAGCACTATTCACAATAGCCAGAACCTGGAAACAACCAGTATGCCCAAGAACTGATGACTGGATAAAGAAACTGTGGTACATCTACACAATGGAAAACTATGCAGCTGTTAGGAAAAATGAAGTGATGAAATTTGCCTATAAATGGATGGACATGGAAAGGATCATGTTGAGTGAAATTAGTCAGAAGGAAAGAGAGAGATGTGGAATGACTACATTTATTTGCATGACATATATATATCAACCAGATGCCATTGGGCTACATTGGCACGTGATAGGGTCCAATGGAAATGTTACTGGCACCAGCTCGAGCAAATCGATGAATAACGGGATTCAAGTGATCAAGTAATATGTGTACGTATGTATATGTGTGTGTGTGTGTGTGTATATATATATATATATATATATATACACATATATATACACACACATATACACACATACACACACACACATTATGATGCCAAAATCCAATGTCAGGCGAAACGTGGATCAGGAGGTCTTACCAAAAGTGGAAATTACCACAAACGTGTGGGAGTCAGAGGTTAGGTAAGACAGAGAAGAGAACACGTGCAAATAAATGTCGAAAGGGCTGATACCAACCTAGAAGTGAGCATTAAATACAGGGAAAAAAATGCACATGATGACCTCTAAGTGTATGTATTGCAATCCACAATATGTAAGAGAAGGGAAAGAGAGAGAGGGAGAGAGAGAAAAAGAGATAAAGAACCTGCCATGGAGGCAGGCTATGGGAGGGGGAGAGGGAATTGGGGACATTGGTGGTGGGAAATGGGCACTGGTGGAGGGCGGGTGCTGGAACACTCTGTGACCGAAACCTCCCAACATGAACAACGGTGTAATTGGCTATCTCACGGTGGTATAATAAAATATTAAAAAAAATAAAAAGATGCTCCATTCAAACACACAAGCAAGTCACAAGACAGTCCATAAACATAACCCTATCTCTATTTTTGTGCGCATATACCTGGGATCTTTTTTTTTTTGCTTTTTTTTGGGTCACACCCGGCAATGCTCAGGGGTTACTTCTGGCTCTGCACTCAGGAATTACTCCTGGCGGTGCTCGGGGGGACCATATGGGATGCCGGGATCGAACCCGGGCCGGCACAGGCCGCGCGCAAGGCAAAACGCCCACCCGCTGGGCCATCGCCTCCGGCCCCAATACCTGGGATCTTTTAAAGAAAATCAAATGCGTGCACGCCGCGGTATGGCTGCGGATGTGGATGTTCCCACCCCGCCCGGCGTTATCCTGAAACGTATTTTCCCCAATACATGTTTCGTATGGAAGTGTCCACTACCTTCTTACATGCACAGCCCAGCGGGACAAGGGAGCAGAGGCCGGCGGAGGCCCACGGGCTCACTCGGGGTGTCCGGGCAGGTCTGTCCACCACGTCTACTGCCGGACTACCCAGTCCAACTGGCAGGTCGCGGACACAACCGCCGATTCCAACACTAAACAGAGACCCTTGCCGCAGCGCCTGGGCACACACTAAATCCGTGCTGCTGCCAAGGGTCGTTCTGTGACCTTCCCGCTTACCAGCATCACTGCGGGACCCCTGGCGGGACCCCTGGCGGGACCCCTGGCGGGACACCTGGAGGGACACCTGGAGGGAAACAGCACAACGCGGCGTTAGAACTTCGGGGTTGAGGACCCGCGCCCCACCGAACCGGACGTGCACAACATCCTCGAGCCTAACCCGGTTCTGGGACTTTCCTACTTTCCGGAACGAAGCCCCGTGGAGCCCCCAGCCCTGAGTATCTCGCAAACATCCGTGAAGGCTGTCCAGGGCCGGTGGGAGGGTGGCGCCAGCCGAGGCGGCGCCCGCACACACCTGCCGGAACCCACTGCAACCGTCCGCGAGAAGCGCCCGCGGAGACCAGGGACCCCGACCGGCGCCTGCGTCTCCTCACCGACCCAGGAGCGGCATCGGCAGCTGAGCCGGCAGTTGGACGGTGGACTCTGTGCCCGGCCTCGTCCAGCACGGCGCGGTCACCGGCCCGTACCTAAACGCCGGCCCGGCCTCCGCGCAGGCGCAGTCTCCGGCTTCCCGACCGGGGCCGGCTGCGGCGCTTTCCCGTTCCTTGGCGACAGCGGGCGTCACTTCCGGTGCTGTTGCCAGGCAGCCGCGCGTCGAGAACCTTCCGCGAGCTCGTCGGCGGAGTCTTTGCGTTTCAGTCAGAGCTCAGTGACCTGAGCGATGCAGGCGCGTTTGCGAGGGCGCGGTGGACAGGCCGCGGAAGGCCCGGGTGAGCTCGCGAGCCGGGCCACAGGGCTGGTTCTGGCCCGGTGAAGGGAGGGAGCCGAGCAGAGAACTTCAGTTGCATTTTGAAATGGGCTCCCTCGAGCCTAAAGGCTAATTAGCCTGGTCTTCTGGGTGAAAGGGGTGGAAAGGGAAAGGGGAGGTACGCGCGGCTGAGAAATTTTCACAGAAACGGGGTGGAGAACAGTAGTCACAAACTCCTGGGGCCGGAGCGATAGCCCAGCGGGTGGGGCGTTTGCCTTGCACGCAACCGGCCCGGTTCGATCCCCGGCATCCCATATGGTTCCCGAGCACCGCCAGGAGTGATTCCTGAGTGCAGAGCCAGGAGTAACCCCTGAGCATCGCCGGGTGCCACCCAAAAAGCAAAAAAAAAAAAAAAGTCACAAACTCCTAGTCCGTCAGCTGAGCCTGTCGAAGTGCAGCGCCCAGCCTGCTCTTTGTTTTTTTTTTTCTTTTTTTTTTTTTAGTCACTCCCGCGATGCTCAAGGGTTACTCCTGGCTCTGCACTCAGGAATTACTCCTGGCGTGCTTGGGAGACCATATGGGATCGAACCTGGGTCAGCCACGGAGCAAGGCAAACGCTCTGCCCGCTGTACTGTCGCTCCAGCCCCCATCCCTGGTATTCTTAAATGGTTAATCTTTGGGAGAGAACTGGACTAATCTTTAGGAAATGTTAATGATCTCTAGTTAGAGTCTCGTGGTCTTGGAAAAGTCCTGTAGTTGTAGCAGCCACAGCGCCCAGGTCCTCAAGCAGTCAGGACTGAAAACAAAGGATCAGAGCTCCAGTGTCCTATTCAGAAAAGACTAATGGAAGGGAAAAGAAGGCAAAGAAATGCAGGGACGCCGGCTATGGGAGGAGTCTCTAAAGGTGTCGGGAGGAGTCTCTTAAAGGTGTCGTAGAAAGGCAGAGGCCTTCCTTTTCACAAAGGAAAGGTGGCTGTGAGCATTTGTCTTGTGTTCCAAGCACATTAACGAGAGCGGAGGGGGTTGGAGGAACAGCAGAGGTGTGTGGTTAGATTTCACCACCACATTCCATCCCCTGAGCCAGAAGACCGAAGCACTGCCAGGTGTGACCTAAAAAACAAAACAAAACAGAAATGATCCATACAAACAAGAACAACAAACTAAGGGAGAGGATGCTGAGGTGATTATTTTCTGGGGTCCATTCACATAGATTATCAAGCAGAGCCTAGGTCATCCAGGTTATCAGATGCCTTCTAGGCCTCCTCATGACATCACATAACACCAATTCTCTCTCTTTTAGGGCCATATTCCTAATCTTTCCCTGCCTGCCACCCCCTTTGTTCCTATTAAAGACTGAATTTTCTGAAAAATGATCCCTGAAGTCTCAGTTTTCTCACCTCTGAAGTGAAGGTTAGATCTCTCCCTATGGCAGATACTTTGTACATAAGTAACTTAGATGACCTGTTATAAAACTTTCATTTTGTTCTATCGTTTTCGCTTTGTTTGCTCAGGAGTTACTCCTGGCTCTCCACTCGGAATTACTCCTTGCAGTGCTTGGGGACCATATTTGCTGGGGATTGAACTCAGGTTGGTGGAGTGCAAGGAAAGTGCTCTACTATCACCCTGGCCCCTGGTTTGGATAGGAATAGAATTGGAATGGGACATCTCAAAGATTCTATTAATTTCAACCATTTTTGTTTAGAACTATACCTTCCCAGCTAATGTTGCCATGGTGACAACTGGGATTTCATACTATATTCATGTTCTTGTCCCAGCTTCTATAGCAAAGAGTTCCTTGAATTTGAAGCATAGTAAATGTCGGAACAGATCATAGAACATTGAAGCCAGTCATTTCTCCCATCAGTAGACAAATTGGAGCTTTACGCAAAGGGAGGAGACTATGAGATAGCAGCAGGGGGCCCCAGGGGTGACTCACAGACTAAAAAACTCATATTGCAGTCCTGAGGTCAACGTTGATCCCCAGGGCCCATCTATTTGTATATTCCATTTGTAGTCCCAGTGACTCTGCAGGTCCAGAATC
>JAJIBD010005538.1:0-51152 GCA_021461705.1 Cryptotis parvus | reverse complement strand
AGAAACACTATCTGTACTTCTTTATTCATCTCTGCACTATTCACAATAGCTAGAATCTGGAAACAACCTAAATGCCCGAGAACAGAGGATTGGCTAAAGAAACTGTGGTACATCTACACTGTGGAATACTATGCAGCTGTCAGAAAAGATGAAATTATGAAATTTACCTGCAAATGGATGGACATGGAGACTATCATGCTGAGTGAAATTAGTCAGAAGGAAAAGGACAGATATAGAATTACTGCATTCATTAATATGATATAAATAGATACCAGTGTTTTACTAAGTGTGGGAAATGGTAATGGCAGACTAAAAACTCACCTTTGAATATACAAAGAGACTTAAGTGATAAACTCTAAATATCTGCAGGGCTAGCCACAATGTGTAAAATAAGAGGGAGAGAGATGCAGAGACAGAGAGAGAGACAGAGAGAGAAAGAGAGAGGAACGGGGGGTACTTGCTATTGAGGAAGCCTGGGGGTGGGTGAGAGGGTGGGGTACATTGGTGGTGGAAATGGGGCACTGGTGGAGGGATGGGTGCTGGAATACTGTATTACCAAGAACCAATTATGAACACCTTTGTAATTGTACTGTCTCACGGTGGTATAATAAAAATTTTTAAAATCCTGTGCAAATGGTAAGGACGCTGCAGCCTAGCGATACAAGTGAGAACTGTATAAAATAGATGCACCCAAATGTACTGGTTGTCCCTGGGCCTCATTTCTCCTCTTCCACAATCAATTCCATCTATATTTGCATATTTAATTTTGTGTTCCCCTTCTGTACAGCTCCATACTGATATCTGTCCTCTCCCAAACCAGTTTCTTCACTGGGAAGACATGATCACAGAAAAATAAAGTGTTGCATTTGGACTTTGAATCTCAGCCTTTCTGACCTAAACACATATTAAGCTTTTTGATGTGACAAGGATCTAAAGCCTATAATGATTTTCTTCTACCTTTTATAATCTATGAGGCTCCTAAAATCATCGACCATGTAGAACATTTTATTGAGTGCTAGCCAGGGCAGATACTTAGACAAATAATTTACTGTGAAGAAAGTCTTCAGCTCTGATGAGTATATGAATCATTCACTTGTGGAGTCAAAACCATCCATTCTACTGCTACAGGGACGCCTGCATCCAAGTGAGTCCCACCTGGCCTGGGGCCCATGAAATGGTGGGAGGGAAGGAATTTCTTATTAACTCCCTCCAAGAGAGTGGACAAGGAGGCCCCTTCAGCCCATGGGGCCCTGCCAAGAGCTTTATGAGTGTGCTGAAAATTAAAATGGCCTTTGTCCTCCAGAGGTGCAAGCAAGACGCCACGCAAGCCGAAGTCAGAAACATGTGGTCAATCTGTACAGCAAAGAAGTTCTTTCCAGCCAAGGCTGCAGAGCGCCAACCACAGGCTACAGCAGTCTGGGAAAGCCCGAGGGAGGCGTGCACACACGTTCCCTGCCCAGGGACAGGCAGACCCAGGCTCAAAGTGTTCATCCTCTGGGCCTAGAAGAGATGCTGCATTCCAGAACTTTCAGAACATTAAAGTAAAATCTCTACTGTGAACAATTGGACACAGATATGATTTGAAGAGTGAGTGTGTGGCGGAAGTGAACAAGCTGCTGCAGGGCCTAAGGAGGAACCCTCAGGCTGGAGGCCCCCGAAGCAGACCTGGAGAAAAAGGCCGGACTGTAAGCATTGGTATGGGAGATGATTAGGGGTAGGCTGGAGAAGTTCCACAAGAAAAGAAATTGTTACCAGATACTTCCTACCCAGGAACCGTGGGAGGCTGGGGGGTGGAAAGCCACTGGCTCCACTCCTGTGCCAGCTAAGGGCTGCTCGTGACAGAAAGGCAGGTTGCCTGCAAGCCACATCGTGGCCACAGAAACCCAAAATGGGTGGTCCCAGAGTAGGTGCCCAGACCACTCTGAGCTACTCTGGCAGTCTCCCCCAGGAGCTCAGACTCCAGCAGGATCCAAGCATGGTTATCTCTCCCTGCAGGGAGGGAACCAAAGATGGCAGGAGTCTGTTTCTTAACTCTTGGTATACAGGGGGCATGAGGAAGTCACAGAGGTCCTCGGACAGGCCAGAAAATATGTTGCCAGGGCTCTGAGGAGCCGAGTGGAGAGGCTGGGGAAGGAGGATAAGGCCTGAAGCAGGATGAGAGCTGATTAGAAGGCCCGAGGCTCAGCCAAGTACCTGAGTCAGGGCACTCCCTGATCATGGTCTGAGTCACTTCTGATCCTCTTAAAGCAAAACTCAGAGAAAGAGCATGTCATCCCTTGAAAAGTCCATTTTTCTATGCCCCTGCCATCCAGGAGGGCATGTGATACGGGATAGCACCTGCCTTTGCCCCACAGACTCCTCCTATGCAGACTTGCTAGCATCCAGAGGTAATGAGGGACTCCCAGTAAAGTGCTCAGGAGAGACACAGTCTTCTCATGTCTGTGTCTCATTTCTGCCTGGTGACACCCTGCAGTGCTGGCTCTGGCAGAGCAGTCTTGCTTTCAGGTGGGAGTAGTGGCCTCGAGACCACTGGACACGTCACCGCTGACTTCCCCAGAAACCAACAAGCCACACAGGAAATCTGGGGCCAACACAGGAGTTTAAAAACTTAGAAACTACATTACTGCTCCCATTCATAATCATTTTGGTGTCTCTGCATTATAGAGATGCCAAGGTCTCTTGTAGTCCCAGCACAGGTAAACAAGAGAGACAAGCTGAAGGTGGTTGGGTTTAATTTAACAGAAAGAAGTGGATTTCATTTATGGGGACTTTTTCCTGTCTGGATTCAATGTTTTGTTTTGTTTTTTTCTGGAATACTTGTGTGTGTCTGTGTGTATTTATTTATAACCATTTGTTAATTTTAAAGAAGCGGAGCGGGGTCTGTGAATGAGTCATTTCTAACTCCTCAATAATTATTATAAATTGTCCTCTGCACCCCAGGAACCTGGGCTTGGGAATCAATGAAACCTGACTTCCGGATTTGATAATAAGCAGACTCACATTCATTTTTTAAAAATAACCAAAAAATGACAAGGAAGGGAAGGGAAAGAAAGCAGGAAGGAGAAATGGAGAGAAAGTAGGGAAGAGAGGGGGTGGGAAGAAAGGAAAAAGAAGGTGGCTGGAGCCATAGTACAGCAGGCAGGGTTCTTGCTTTGCATGTGGTCCACCCAGGCTCGATCCCCAGCATCCCATATAGTCAGTTCCTCAAGCACTGCCAGGAGTAACTCTTGAGTTGAAAAGGATTAACCCCTGCGTATCACTGGGTGTAACTATCCCCAAAAAAATTCAGAGATGAATTTAGAAATTAAAATAAATAAATAAATAAATAAATGGAAAAAAGAAAAGGAGGAAGGAAGGAGAGAGGGTAGGGGGGAAAGGAAATATTTCAGTGTCCTGAGTTTTTGTATTATTTTCTGAAGCAGACGGAGAGCAATTGTTAAATAAATTGCATCAAAAGGTTAGTTTAGCGCATCAGAAATATCTTTTCCCCTTGGCACAAAGAAGAAAAGACACTATGCCCTGAAACCGACTTTTCTTTAAGATGCAACCACTTCCCAGGAGAGCCTGCATGAAGCAAGGATCGTGACTCCTCCAGCTGTGGCCTCTCTCGGGAAGGACAAGGCTGACTCTAGCCTCACTCAGCTGCCTCCTTTCTACCCACTTCCCTCTCTACCACCTTCCCAAACCTGCACCCCACATCTCTCCCCCTTCCCCTATTGAACATTTCCGCTCCCTGGACTCTGACAGGGAAGCCAACTGGCCCCCTGAGCCACAGGTCAGGGACTTGTTGAGGAGAGGGAGAGCCTCTCTCCCTCTGTCCATCCCCAAGTGGCCCCAGGGACATGCTCTGTGTGTGAGTGTGTGGAGCACGTTAGGGGCAGTGACGCTGTCCACCCAACGTGAGGGATTCCTGGCAGATTAAGGCCTTTGCAACTGCTTCCCGAACTCCAGGATGGAGGGAAGGCCCAGGCCAGCTGGGAGGGGGTACTCTGTCCTCTGTTTTGCTTGTCTCCCAGGAGCCAGGATAATGGGAAAAGTGGGTTTCCCCTGCTCATCAAAGATGTCCTGATTGTTTCTCTACATCATTTTCAGGCCCATCGCGACTCTGTGGAGTGGGTGTCATGCTTTCAAGAAGGGCTTCTCAGTGGAAAAAACAAGTGTGTCATTATTTGCCTGGCTCCAGCCTCCGGCCTGTTTCTCTCCAATATTGAGCAGTGCCACTGCTATGAGGAGGAGGAAGTCACAGGTGCAGGTGACAGTAGCCTGACACATCTGAGCTACTGTAGGGCCACTACACAGCTGCAGACGAAGGCCCTGCCAAGAAGCTGTCCCCTTGCAGACCTGTGCTCAGGTCCTGGCCTCCTGGCTTGAAAACTCAGTTCTCTCTTCACTCTCTGTGTCTCATTTGCAAACATCTAGTTCATAAAAACCAGCCTCAGGGGCCAGAGAAATAGTACATCAGTGGGGTAAGGCACTTGCCATGTGTCTGTCTGACCTGAGCTGGATCCCCAGTACCTGAACCTGTCAGGAATGATCCCTGAGCACAGAGCCAGAAATAAACCCTGAGCACATGCTAATGTTCCCTTCTCCTCCTCCCCTAATCCACCCCACAGCCAAAATTCAGCCTCAGCTCTGATGAGGAGTGACCAGGTTACTGGCTCCATTTACGTGGGAACTCAGAGACCAATTGGGTCTTTCTTCCCTGGCCTCCATGACAGTTTTCAGAGGGAGAAAGGACTGTCAGGGAATGCCAGTGGGCACGCCAAGAAAATCCGAGAGCAGGGTATAGGGGTTCCCTTCTGCCCGGGGACCTGCGGCCAGCAGACTGACAAAGATGCAAGAATCCAGCAAAGTGTTATGAGGCTTTACTTTCACAGGTTCTGGCATATATCAGCAATTGGTAAACTCCGAACTTAGGGTTCCCGGGTGGGACCGGCCACCAGTGGGCCAAGATGGCTGCCACCACATGTTAAGGCCCAGCTGGGAAGAACAGAGAGAAGAGGGGGAAGAGGCAAGAAAGAGAGGACCAAAAAAGAAGCAGGAAAAGAAAGCAGGCTACAGTTTTATATTACTGTAAAACAGAGCCCACACCAACAGAAAGCTGTCAGGGTCAAATCCCCTCAGGTAATTTCTCCCAGGCCCTCACCTAGGCACTTTGAGATGTTAATGTAGCCAGCCAAGATCTGCCTTGGAAGTGCCCCTACAGGGTAGAGTAGAGGATAGACTGCTGACATGAACTGTATCTCAGAATACAAAGGCACGTATCTGTACCAAAGAATATTCTATAGCCAGTTATATATTTCCTCAAGCCTTCACAAGAGTCTCATCTTTACTTCATGGTTATTGTGTATATTAGCCTTTGACTAATCAGAGAGCCATGCTTGCTTGTTTGGAGGCAAATAGCATTTTTATCTGGTCTAATTACTTAGAGATCCAACATGGCCAGGCAAATATACCTGTAAGATCTAACTAGTCCCACAATGATTGTGGCAGCATGAGAGAATATTTATACCAGCCAATATAGAATACATGGTCAGATAAACTGCCACATTCAAACTTTCCTCCTCCTATCTACAAAGTAGCCTACAGGAGGCAACTCCAGGCCAGATGCAGAGGCTCTGGGCAGCAGTGTAGTGCAACAAAGGACAAAGGCTGTCTACAGGTAGGCAACACACACTACCTTTGCATTGCAAGGGACTGCTCAAGCCGATAAATGGTGATTTTCCATTTGTGCAGATGTGCTCAGCATCTTGGGGTATACCGAAGAAAACTTCCCAAGCTTCAGAGTCATCAAAGCACAAATAAAATGCAAGAAGGAGGGATGCAGATGACAGGAAAGGAGGCCGTGGGGATGTGAGATCTCACCCTCCAAATAGGAAAAGATTTCCTGAAGGAATTCGAAAGTGCCAGCACCCATAAAGATGGCACAATGAACAATTGTGGGCTACAGTGAATTTTACTAGACCAAGTGTTCCCTAGGCCTCCTTACGTATGAAAAACCAAAGGCTGGGCCAGAGATAGTACAGCAGGTGTTTGCCTTTCATGTGGCGGTTCCCAGATTGATCCCTAGCACCACATATAGTATCCTGAGAACCACCAGGAATTATCCTTGAGTGCTGTTGGATGTGGCCCAACACCCGCCCCCAAAAAAAGAAATAAAAACTAAAGACTGAAAACTGAATAACTGGTTCCTAGATCCCAAGAGGAGTTTGTTAGAAGTTTTTCTGAACTGTCTCCCAAATTGAGATCTTGGGATCATACCATCTGCCAGACAGTCAAGCAGAACAAGATGGCTAGATAAGAGCTCTGGAGCATAGTCCTGAAGGAGAGAAGAGAAGATTGACCCCTTCCTTGCATTCTGTGCCCCAAGATCCCCTCGTTCCCAGCCTAGGAGGGCAAAACTGAGAGCAGAACTCCCATGCCTGAACTTGTAACTGCCTGTGACAACCGTCCCCCCCATGCACCCCAGGAGTCTGGATACAGTCTGGGGACCTAAGCTATCAACAAAGAGCTCATGTCAATGCCGGGAGAGGAGGAGGAAGAGCAGGTTCCCTACTGAGCCCCTTCCACACTGCTGCGATGGGTGGGTGGACATCTCTTATTTTCTGGCACTGTGCCTTTGAACCCACTGTGTCCCATTCTGGAATTTCCTTCGCTTTGTTTTGCTAACACCTCCTCACTCTTCAGGAATCAGCCCAGGCTCACCTCCTGGGGACGGCCACTCCAGAGCACTGTGGGAGCCGGCTCCTTTCTCCGAGATAAGCACAGGATGCCCTATGCCCAAGCAGAGCATGACTGTGGCTTAATCCTCATCAGTGCACTTATCTGAGACCTTCAGACTTGCTTTCCTAAGGAGAGGGCCCTGCCCCCTGTTTCTTTTTAATCCAGTGCAGAGCCTGTGACATGTTGGTTGCTCATAAGATGGATGTGGAAAAGGAGCGGAAGAAGGAGTGTCTTCCGGCCACAGAAAGTGCTTTCTAGATAACTGTATAGTCACCATCACTTGTAGTGGGCAAATATCCAGGACATCATGTGAGAGAGGAGCCTTAATAGGAGTTTCTGCGATGCTAGCTCAGCCAGGCTCTAACCTAAAGCATTCAGGAAAAGTAACAGTTGGGTGAGGGAACCATGGGACCATAAGGGGATGAGGATGCTTGTTATTCTTTGCCCTCTCTCAAAGAGACAGAGAATGGCATCTCCTTGCTAATACCTGATGCCTTAGCATGTGCCTTCCCAAAAATGACCTTGTTCAAGGAGCACCAAAGCATCACTCAGCAGGGAATATTTATCCTTGCTTCCTACATGGCCCATCAAACAAACATTAGAAGACTGAATTTGTCTGTATTCTATCGAGATTTGTTATAGACTTAACTTTTCCCAGCATTCCCACTCACCCAAATTCATATATTGAGGGGCCATATAGAGAGCTTAATGTGCTGGCAAATTGCTTTGCACCAGGAAATACAGGTTAAATCCCAACATCACCTGGCTGCCCAGAAGCAGCTGTCCAAGACCAAAAACGCAAATTCAAACCAAATAAACTCCCCTACATTGAACCCCCCAGCACCAGTGTGATAGTGTTGGGAAGTGGGGCTTTTGGGATATGATCAGGTTTATGAATCGAATTCACATTCTTACAGAGAGACCCAGAGACCTCTCCCTACCCCCACCAGGTGAAACAAGGCAGCCATAATGAGCCTGTAGATAATAATTCAACAGATCTCTAATCCAGTGCCTTGATTTTGGCTTCCCCAACCTCCAGAAATAGTATATTTAGAGCTTTATTGAGTATGAGACATCCAATCTATGGTGTTCTGTTTTCGCACCCAAATGGCCTAAGACAGGATTTGAAATAGAGAACCTTGAAAGATCATCTTCGTTGAAGACCAAAGAATATCTAAGGTTGAAAATTGCCATGTGTAGAATGCCTGGGTCTCTCATCATCTGTAAGATCCCTGTGGCAGGGTCTGTACCTGCTATATGTCCTTCCTAACCCCCTGTTATCTCTGGAACCTAGGTGTGTGCCTAGGCACGATCAGTGCTCAGATTAATAAAGAGGTGACTGACAGTGAATATTCTCCTCTGAATGTAATTGTCTGTGCTTAGCCATATCAGGGACTAATGGAGTTAACTATGAAGGTGTTACAAAGCCTTCTATACCTGAACCCCAAGAGCCATCTTTGCTGCTGATACGTGCATAGCTTCTAATGATCCTCAAAGAGCTCTGAATCTCACACAACCTCAGAGAGGATCCATTTAATCCATTTATTCCCTGTTAAATATTAGATTCACCAAGGATAGGATTTTTTTTCTATGTCTCATGTTACATTCTGATCCTATTTACAATTTGGACGATGGTCAGTCTAATCAATTGGTCAACCAGTGTCTACTCCCTGGTGCTGGCTTACAGAGATGCAAGATACACTAGCTTCCAGCCCAATTAATTAGAAGCACAGAGATATATCTGACAGAAATTCTTTGGGCTCACAAAGGAGGCAGGCCAAGAAGGATTATAGAGGAGGGTTTCATTTGAACTGAAGCTCCAAGAAAACACACAGCATGGGGATGACTTAAAATACTACCAAAGTAATGCAAGTGAACGAGCACAGAGACAGTCAAGAAACAGGCAAAGTCTGTGCAAGAAACAGGAAAAGCCCAGATCATGGCACTCTTTTGATTTGGCTGGACCCAACAAACAGGAAGGAACTAATTACACATTTAGCATGTGCAAAATTGTCACTCTACAAATTCACATATGTAAGAAACTCATATGAAAAGGAGGAGGAGGAGGAAGAGGAGACCGAAGAGGAGGAGGAGGAGGAGGAGAGGAGCGGAGGAGGAGGAGAGAAGGACACAGAGAAGGAGAAGAGACACAGCTAATTTTCCTTTAAAATACCCTTTTTTTTAATTCTAGGTCCATATTCTACCTGAGGATAGAAATCCTAGTGTAATCAATTGGAGTTTTACTTAGACTTAGAAAACCAGTTGGGTTTTCTGTCTCCTGGACCAATTCTATTGGGGTTAAGTTGCATTTGGGCTCCCAGGATTGATTGCACCTTAGTTCTAATAAATGAAGGGTGCTGTAATGGAGGAGTAAGTGTCTAGGGAAAGACTTGTGGAGACCCAGATATATTGCTCAGCCTCTACAGTGACATCAATCAAAATTCAGTGTTGCCCTGGGAGCCGATGCAGAGCCCACCTCCTCGGCAGGCCTTGCACCCCATATCTGCCCCATATGCATGCCACATCTATCTCCACACATGCTCTCAAGCATGTCAAATGTCATCATTTGTAACTAGGTCCATTTGGCTAGGCTAGAACGTTTCCCACATAGGTCAGGTTAGAATTAATCAACAGAAAGGTATACAAGATTTCAAAGTGGAAGCAAGCAGTTGTCATTGCTTGAAGGCGACTGTATATCCATCCGTGATGTGAATGACACATACGGAGATGCTGGAGATGGAGCATGTTCCACTCCCCACACCCCACTTACTACAACATTCCCAGAGATTTTGGTGTAAAACTTTTCTCTCATCCTCCAACTTTCCTGTTCAGAACTTTCCCCTTATCTCACATAATGGTGCAAGATCTTATTTCTATAATAAATCAATTATTACCTAATAGTCATATGGTCTTTCTTCCTTGATTGAAAATCTGGTTCAGGGGGAAATACTTGCCCTTCGTTTTAGGCTCCCTGTATCAGCATTAATAATTAGAGCAATAATAATTATATAACATAATAATTAGATAGCAGATAATAATTATCTGTTATCCATTCTATTCTGGTTCCAATTCATTATAAAACCCTACACTTCTAAGGTATTTTTGTTTGTTTTTCTTTCATACATTTTATTTAAGGTGCCATGGGTAATATTACTACTAATGACAGAATTATGTGCACCTCATACGCTCCATTAAAGTATCCACCACCCTCCACCCAGTATCTCTCCTTTCTGCCCCCACTCCTTCCCTGTGGTAAACTTCCTATCAGTTTACCAGCCCTTAGCTTCTGCTGCCTTTGGTTATTTGTTATATACCCACATTGTTTCTCTATCCTTCATATGAGAGACATCTTGCTGTGTCTGTCCTCCTCCTGACTGGCTTCCTGTAGTATGATTCTCTCCAAATTCACCAACATGGCAGAAAATATCATGATTTTATCTTTTCATACAGCTGAGTAGCACTCCATTGTACCAAAATTTCTTTATAGAGATGTCGGTTCTTGGACACTTAGACTGTTTCAAGATTTGAACCATTGTGAATAGTGCTGTGATGAACATAGGAGCCTAAATGTCTTTTCTGAATAGTTTTTAGGATCTTGGGGTAAATGCCAAGAAGTGGAGTTCCTGAGTCATATATGGAAGCTCAGTTCCTAGTTTTTTCTAGAAGTGTGCGTATTGTTTACCAAAAGGAATTAAAACGAAATTCCCTGGAAGGGGAGAGCCCAGTTACTAGCTAATAGTTTTCCTGCCAACACCAATGACATACCTGGTGTCATGCTTAGCCCAAGTACCTTCATCTCCAGCCCAGCTCTGAGGACTAATTTCCTGACCTATGAAATGGACAGAGATAATAGCCCCAAATCCATGAAGTGAGTTGGTTAAACTCACCAAGTCAGGAAATGAAGGACCTCCAATTCATGTTTTTTCAGGTGCACACCTTTGTACGGACTATGTGTGTGTGGTGGCGGGTGTGGGGGGGGCAGGGTGGTGGAATATTGGCAATATTGAGCATGGGCTTGCTGACGATTACTTGAAGGAACATGGTCTGGAGTTGCTCTTTAGATTTTTTAAAATTTGCTTGGTATTGTAGAATTTTGAAAATAGTTTTTCTTCCTTTTATTTTTTCTAAAGAGGGCTTAGATTAACTCCTGCTTAAAATAATCATTTTATGTTTAACTTTCTTAACTGGCTTTATTAAAGAGCATAAATATTAAAAATCCTGTTCCTTTTCAGAATAATAAAAATTGAAACAGAAGCTTTGAGGGCTTTCTAAAACACATGCTTTTTAGTTCTAAACATGGCAATCTTCACACACACACACACACACACACACATTCTAAATGAAGCTTTAAAAGAAATTTTACCTTTGAGGGGAAAAAGCTGGTGTATACAATTACATATAACTATTATATAAATGTTTTTAATGCTCTTTTTCCATTGAAGAAAGTTTTATTTATCTTTCCTGACACCTCCTGAGTCATTTATTTTTCTTCTGTGGGTTTAGAAGTAAGAGTAGAAGGGAACAGGGAGGAGAAGGGGAGAGGGAAAAGAGACAGATGAGAAGCAACTGGGGCCAGGGCAGGGGGGCCAGGTACGAAGGTGGTGTTAAGGAATGGAAAAGTCAAATGTTCAAACCAGAGTCAACAACACTGAAATCAAGAGACTCAAAATTTAACAACCAAACTTGGAAAAGTGCCTGTCAAGAGGGCAGCTGCGGTGGTGGGTGGGGAGTGGTTATGGGATGGAACCTAGGAACACTGGCGGAGAGTGGTTATGGGACGGAGCCTGGAACACTGGCGGAGGGAAGCGGACGCTGGTAGTGGGATTGGTACTGCAATATTGTGTGTCTAAAACTCAACTATGAGTAACTTGGTAAATCAGTGTTTTAATAAAACAAATGTGGGGTGGGGGAGAGTAAGAAAAAAAGAGCAGAAGGAAGACTTAGAAGCAGGGTGTATTAGTTTCCTATAGCCGCTATAACAAATTGCCGCAAAGCTAGGGACTTTAAGAACAAATTCATTCTTTGGTGATTCTGGAGGTCAGCCCTCCACACTCAGCTTCACAGGCTGGCGTGTCAGCAAGTGCTGCTCAGGGAAGATGGACTTCCTTGCCTTGCAACTTCTTTTTTCTTTTTGTTTTTGGGTCACACCCAGCAATGCTCAGGGATTACTCCTGGCTCTTCACTCAGGAATTACTCTTGATGGTGCTCAGGGGATCATATAGGATGCTGGGAATTGAACCTGGGGTTGGTCATGTGCAAGGCAAATGCCCTCCCTGCTGTAGTATCGCTCAGCCCTGCCTTGCAGCTTCTTGTCTTGCTCGGTTAGCAGCCCTGTAGGTGCCTTGTGCCCAACTCACTTCTGCATCTTGCGCTCCAGTTCATCCTATATCACATCAGAAGGGAGCTGTGATGGCGTCTACCCCAGGTACCCATCATCCAGCACAGTCTGGGTTCTTAATTTGAACACATCTACAGAATCCCTCTTACTGTGCGAGGGAACAGATTCCCTGTGTGAGGGAATGAAACAGATTAATTCTGGGAATTAGGGGCCCATGTTCCACTTTTCTCCGGGCAGTACTGGGGTAGGGAGAATAAGGGGTGGCAGGAGTTCATGGGGTGGGATAAGGTGACAGGTAGGAAACACAGGCCTGGTCAGAACCAGAGTAATGGGCAGGGCCCAGTGCAATCTGAGCCATGGGAAGCAGAGAGCGTGGCACACAGCACAGAGCCCTTCCCAGAGAGCCCCAGGTTGCCTGTGGACAAAGTTGCCCTAGAGCTGGTTTGAACCCAGCCTGAGTCATGCAATAATTCTATGACCTTGGGCAAAATCAGAAACACCTTCTCATTTTTGGTTTTAAAATAAGAAATAATTCCTGTGTGATAGGTGTAGCAAATACTAACAATTTGCAGGCTGTAAACCTCGGAAATTGATTCTCTTGCTATTCTAAAGGTCAGAAGCTCTAAATGAAGGTGTTGGTGGGAGTAGAGACCGTCCCTACCTCCTAGCTTCCAGAACCTACAGACAGTTCTCACTTCCTCAGCTTATCCATTCTTAACTTCACTAGATCCACCATTACAGAATCTTTGCCTCCATTTCTCCAGGAAAAGTCCTTCCTCTTTCCTCAGAACCACTAGATGAAGGGCCCATAGTAAATTCAAATAACCTCACTGTCAAGCTATTTAACTTAATTATATATTTAATTATGATATAATGTAGTTCCCATCCAAGTACTAACCAAACCCAAGAATCACAGGCATGGGGCAGAGCTGCTACCAGCTCTCCCTGTGCCCAGCCGCTCACGAGGCACCCGGGAGGGATGGCGGGTTCTATCCCTGGCCCACCAACCTAGCAGAGCCTCCCAAGAAGCCAGACGACTCCCCACTTCATGAGGGTCACCATTTTCCACATCCAAACTCCCTCTCGTCAGAACTCCACCCAGCAGAAGAGCTAATCACAGCCCGACTCGCGCAGCCACTTGCGGTTGCGTGGTTCATCAATAAATGCTTGAGATCAGAAGTTACTACAAGATATGCCACCCACATGGCAGAGCCTGGCAAGCTACCCATGTCGTATTTGATATGCCAAATACCAGTAACAATTATAGACCTCATTCCCATGACCTGATGGAATGGTATGAGGCTCTTTATGTTCCTGGAGCAAGCAGATGCCCTTGGGCTCTACTAATATAAGACAGGACATATGGAGATGTTACTGGTGCCCCCTCGAGCAAATCGATGATGAACGGGAAGACAGTGATACAGTGATAATGTAGTTCCACATCAGGTCCCCTTTACAACAAAACTGGACATTAAAATACAGGCCTACCTTGGAGAGTGTACACTCTTCGTTCACCACAATCGAGGCAGTATTCAACATATTGCCTGAGGAATCTTCGCCAGAGCACCAGGCATAAAAGGAGACTCTTACACTTACAGGCATCAGAACTGCTGAAGTTTCTGTACAAAAAAAAAAAATAGGAAGAAAAACTAGGGCATTATGTTTGATGATGACTTAACATCTTAGAGGGAAAATCCAGAGAAGAAAAAATGATTCTTCCCCATGAGTGTGAGAAACAGAATTGAGCTAATCTGGAATCCAGACTAGCGACAAAGCACAATTCAGAGGAACCCAGGGCTACTGAGTGAGCTGCCCAACCGTCCTTGCCTGCAGACGGGGGTCTCCCCGGTCTACTGAGTCAGTCCTCATTGGCACACACTCACCTGTCAGAGGCAGTACCAGGCCGGCATGGGGATGGGGGGAGCCTAACAGAGCAAGGCTGCCAATAAAAGGGTTTTTACCTGGGCACGGGGGTGGGGAGAGGAAACTAATTTGAAAATGCTTTTGCTGCTATCCTGAAAGAAAAGTAATGTGGTTGGAACTATCAGAGGAAACCCGAAGACCCAAGCAGCAACAGCTAAGGATCTGTGGGCTTTAAAGTGAACAAGATAGGACAAAATCACTCACTACCAGGCCTGGGTCAGGAATGGGATTCACTGAGCCTCAGTTTCCTCATCAGTGCAGACGGGTAATACCAGCCCTCACCTTCCTGCAAGGGAGAGTGTCTGTGGGTTGAGCTGACATATGGAAAATGCTTGATATAGGAACAGGCCCTCAGAAAGCTGGCGATAAACTCCCTGCTCCCTTTCTGATGGATATTTCAGAACGAAGGTTCCAGAGATCCTTACTCTGGGTCGCTTTATCATCTAACACTCATATTCCCCAAGTCAGCTTGCACCAGGGGTGAACAGGCTGTTTTCTTTCAGTTCAAGCAAGATATTTTCCTGGCTATGCTGAGGCTGGAAAGAAAAGCAAGAAATATAGAATATAGCAAACTTGGGAAATCTTTCCTGTGAAACCCCAGCAGATTTATCACAGATGTCTGGCCCACTCCTGAATTCTATTAAGAATAATAACAAACAATCAGGAAACTGAACCCTAAAGCCCAGAAAACGGTGTTCTGGGTCTCTGGCAAAGTGGGGTCATGTCCATACACCAGAGATCTGAAGTCCTCCAGGCGTTTCTTGTCACTGGGACAAGGAAGTCAGCAATTAGGAACACCCCTGTGTGTGAGCACAGTGGGGGCCCTTCCACATGCATAAGTTCTCGGGTCCCTGCAAAGAGCCCGGGGCCCAGGCACCTTCTTTTTTTTCAGATAAGAAAACCTGGACTCAGAGAAACTAATTTGCTGTGTCCATTTCCTACAGCATGACAGGCAGCACATGGAAGCCTCTCACAGGATACAGAGACACTGAGGGCCTCGGCAGGTTCTGACAGGAGCCTTTTGTGTCAGAGGCAATCACAACACCAACGTTCTGTGACAGACCCACAGCAGCACCGGCTCCTGAGTCTTGCATGGGCTCAGTCATCCTGGCACTGCCGTGATCTGACGAGGGAGAATATTAGGCACTTGGACTTTATCTCACTTCAACTGCAACTTCTGTCAGCTGACAACAGTAAAACCCACCCAGAAGATGCAAGAAATAGTGCAGGGGTAAAGGAGCTTGCCTTGCACACGGCAGAACCTGGTTCCATCCCCAGGATATGATCCTCCGAGCACTGCTAGGAGTGATCCCTGGGCAGAGTTAGAAGTAAGGTCTCAGCACAGCTGGCTGTGTCCCAAATTACAAAACAAGACAACAACAACAAAAAGCAAACAAAAACCAAACCCAACACATCTTACTTTTTAGAGTAGGTTCAAATATGATCACATAGGCAAGGAGCTTTTTAGTGGCTGGAGACATAAAGTGCTCAGTAAATCGTGGCTAGAAGGACCAGCAAAAGTGAATCACATAGCACTGAGCAAGTTTCTTCATAGCTGCACGTCTCCTTCTCTAAAAACAGCAAAACAGAGGAAAGAGCTTTAGGATGTAGTTTGCTCATCCCCCTTCACCTGGAATGGGCCTCTAGCAACACACCCCACCCTGACCGGAAGGGGCCTCATTGGATGCATAAGAGATAAACCAATTCTCAGCAGAGAGAGTGAACTGAGCAAGGGAACAGAAATGCTTCCAGGCCAGTGTGTTTTTGTTCTGCCTTGGAAAGCTCTGGCCCATTGGCTCAGGCTCCCTGGTCCCTAGAGTTTGCTGACAGGCCTGCAATGTCTCCCAGCATGCTCCACCCATCTTGCTTCCCTCCTGCTCCTGGGAATCACAGAAGAGAAGTCAGGATGGGTCTGGCTGAGGTTGCGATCATAACAGGGACCTCCAGGGTCTGCTCTGGCCTGTGCACTTGGCAGACTCCAATGAATACAATGCAGGTGGATCCAGCCACTGGTCTGAGCCTTGTGTTCACTGAGAATCTGCCATGAGCCAGACTCAGGGGTGAGAGCTAAAGCTATGGAGGCTGCCCTAGTGCTCATGCCCCAAGAAGGGGCAAATGGCGAAATGGGGCCTGGCTGGGACTGAAGGTAATAAAGACACCTGGGACCCCCCAAAGTCCAGGTTGACGTGGCTCCCTGCCTTCTTCATCCATAAGCACCTGGTTATGTACCAGGCTATGTACAAGGCTATGTACCAGGCTATGTACCAGGCTATGTACCAGGCTATGTACCAGGCTATGTACCAGGCTATGTACCAGGCTATGTACCAGGCTATGTACCAGGCTATGTACCAGGCTATGTACCAGGCTAGGTACCAGGCTAGGTACCAGGCTAGGTACCAGGCTAGGTACCAGGCTAGGTACCAGGCTAGGTACCAGGCCAGGCCCCAGTCAACTTGGCTCTCTGGGTTCGAGCTGCCCACAGCTCAATACCCGGTGGCCCTGCTCCCCAAAAACTGCACATCTGCCTAGCCCAGGAGCAGGATCCATGGCCAGTGGGCCTCAGCGCTTGTCGCTCTCCATCTCCACAGCTGAAGCTCCACACAGAAGTGGAGAACTAAGGGCTGATTCCCCAGGGGATGTCCCATATCCTGAGCCTGATCCAGGCATAGAACATAGTAAGGGATGTGGAAGCCCAACCTGCCAGCTGGTTTTTAAAAAATAAAGTAAATTAAAAGCAGAGAAAGAGGCAAGTCCAGGCACTCACACTGTGAGGCCAGGAGAAGGAACAGTTTTAGTGCAGTGATCTGGAAAGCTGCCGTACCAGGCACTAGGGGAGCAAACATGTGGCCTCACTCAGGGACACTGTGCAGGCCAGGGCAATGGTGGGGCTGGCCCCCAGGATTAGAGACAAGAGAGTCCTGAGCTGTGCCTCAGCCCTGAGCTGTCAGCCATCAGCGGTCACGGAGCTCAGGGGAAGATCAATCCACAGCCCAGACACGCAGATGGGAAGAAAAGCATCAGCGAGCTCTGACTTCAAACGCTCATTTGCGAACACTCTTGGCCTTGATTGTTTCACGTTTCATTACTGAAGCATCTCTAAGAAGGTGAAGATTGAGGAGTCTTTCCCACCCCTCCCCTGCCAAACTCCATCTCCAAGACCCCAGAAGCCCTGCTCAGCATCAAGGCAGTGAAGACCAGAGAGGCAGAAGAACAGAGATTCGCAGAGGCTGACTCACACCTGGCCACAGACTGCCGAGAACAAGGAGGGGAGCAAGTCCTGAGGACACCCAGCAGCTGTGTGCACGCGGCCAGTTTCTCACAGGGAACCAGCCCTCCCACAAGAGGCACTGACCTGGATCTGTCTTGCATGCAGGGCAGCAGCAGATGAGTCTGATTAATTTCTCTGCATTCACAGGCATCAGGGAAAAGTGGGAGGTGTGGCAGATGGGAAAGGATTTCCAAGTCAGGCCCACGAGAAAGCACCGAGCACCAAAGTAACATGGGGCCTGTTGCCTGTAAAACTGTTAACCCAAGTAGGTGTTCAACAATAGCAATGGTAGTAATATAAACAGAAAGAGGACAGCGGGCAAGCTGCTCGTCTTGCATGGGACTGACCCTGGTTTGATCCCAGCATCTCATTTTGTGCCCCCAGCAGTGATCCCTAAACACAAAACCATAAGTGATCCCTGAATAGAGCTGGGTGTGGCCCCCATTTAATAAATAGTTATGGCAATCTTCACACATGATTTCTTTGTACCGGCCACTGTTCTGAACTCTTCATGTGTATTATTAATAATTAATCCTCCCATCAAGTCTATGGGCAAATAAGAACTACATCCTCCCATTTGACAGATAAGTCTACTGAGACCCAAGGAAGAGTAGGTAACTGGTTGAGAGTCACACTGCTCTCAAGGGGCAGGATGAGTTGAGTTTGAACCCTGGCTTCAAGCACAGAGCCCTAAACCAGCAGCTATAATATTTCCTTTCATTCCCTAGCAACTTTCAGAAAGGATTCTGAACTGTACCTTAAGCAGAGTTTTAATCCCCCCTCCTTCTCAGTCCCCCACCCCCCACTTCCTGTATCTGTAGATTCCCTGTGCCCTGGTCCACCGCCTCCCTTTCCCAGACTGGTACAAATAGCCCCTCATCTTGGCCCTCCTGAACTGTGTTTAGATTTTGTTCTCAGAGACAGATGGTGCTGCCTAAGAAACAGGTACGCATTAGCCCCAAATGTCAAAGGACATGGCAACATGGCAAACAGGCTCCCTTTGCGGCACTCACATTTCCCACTCCCTGCCCTGCAGGGGCCTTCCACTCACCAGTCACCCTTCACAGATCCCCTCGCAGCCCCCACACAGAGATTCTCACCTCCAGGCTGACATTTCTCACATCTCTTTCTGAGGAAGAAGGGTCAGCGATGTGGGTGGGCAATAAATTCCAAAGCAGACATGAGAGGTCTAGGCTGCTCCAATGCAGGCAGCACCCGACAGCAGGCCTCTCACCAGGAGCAGGGGAAATCTACCACACAGGGTTGCTAGGGAGAGCAAAGGATCTACCACACAGGGTTGCTAGGGAGAGCAAAGGAATAAACTTGGGGGTGGGGGGCCCTCAGGAGGTCTGGAACCCACTCTCTGTGATATTCGGACAATAAAACCAAATGACTGAACACAAGGCTGACGTTGCAGTGTTGCTCAGGCATTTGGTGCTAGAGAGCATCAGGAGCACTGAAGCAGTTCGTGGGGGCCTCCAGGACTGCGCTGAAGATGCTCAGGAAGCCTGAAGCAGAGCCCCGGACATGCCAGGCATGTGCCCGAACCCCCTGCACTGTTTCTCAAGCCAGGAAGACACATGTCTATGGAGAAGACCAGCCTTCGTCACTCACCCCCTCCATGAGTAAATTCCTTTGTGTGTTCTCTTATAAGTGACCCTACAAAGGAGGCCCCACGCCAATCTGAGGGTGAAGAAAGTCCAGGAGCAGAACAACACAATGCCTGGCCTGTGCAATGCCCTGTGCAACCTGACCCTCGTGTCCATGGACAAGTCCCTGATCTGCCTAACAATAAGTCAGTCCTGAGAGCAACAGCGAAAACTCATGTGCAAGGGCTAATTGTGACAGTGACACTTGGGCTAGGAGAGATCATTAGTTTATTAAAAGCGAATCCACAAAACTGTGCAACATCGGGCTCTCGCCTGTAGCAGGAGCAGGACAGCTTGGGTTCCATAACGAAGAAAGGTGTTAATGGCCCTTATCTGTCCCCAGATCCTCAAGAAAACCAGACCACAGCTCTCTGTCATCAGCACCAGGCACTGGGGTCCCTGCCTCAGAATGGTGGGCCTTTCTCCATGAATCCTTAGTGATTGATGAGGTGTGGGAACAGCGACTGGATGGGGAAGAAACGGGAGTGCAAATGCGACAGGGCGATAAAACAGAGGCCGGGAGCAGCGCTGGCCAGGTTCTCAGAAGACACCTCTTTGGAGGCCGTCCAGACCCCGGACACAATCCTTCCTCTGCAGCCCCTGTCGCAAGAGTGACAGCCCGTCTCTGGCTGTCTCCTGCCCCTGATCAGAGGCCCACAACTTGTTATGGGAAAAGATAACGTTCTTTTCATGTTTGAAATCAGGTCCATTTGCTAACGACCTGCCTTTCCTCTCTCCACCCTCTCTCACCTGTCACTTACCCTGTCAGAGATCCTGGTCCCTTCAAATCTTCTTCAGTGCTGGCCCTACTTCCAAGGGAATTCTTCCTTTCTCCACCTGGCCAACATCCTGTATTTTAGGAGCTCTACTACAGGTCAATTTATCTTCCTACTGGAGGGTTCTAGACTTGCTGAACCATGTACTTAGGCCCCTGAATCAGTTCTCTTGGTTCTGTTTCTTAATCATCTGGGAATCTCCCAAACTGAAAAAAAAAACCCTCTGTCATCTGCCAGACTAGAATTCAATCCTGGAACAGTCTGTACTGCCTTCATGACCTTCAGCAAGCTGGCTGACCTTCCTAGCCTCAGTTTCTTTGTCTGTAAAATGGGGCTCTGCCAGCAACAGCAAGTTGTACCTAAGGTTAGGGGACGATGACCTGGGGGTGCCTGTTAGGATCCCCTGCCCAGAGCTCAGTGGGCATCTGCTGAGTGACCCATCCATTAGAAGACCTTCCCTAGACTGAAAATGAGAAGGATTTGAGAACCCCCACCCCTTTCATTGAAACTTATTTTGCTAATAAGGAATTTTGACTGCAAAGTTTTGTTTACTTTGGGGAAGGGGACTTAAACCTCTCCAGCTGGTTGTACTAAGGGTTTTCAGCAGTGTTTCCTGAGTGGGTGATACTGCTTCTCAAGAGGAAGCCGGAACAATCCAAGGTGATAGTAGCAACCTCGGGCATGTTTAGGAGGCAGTTTCTGATTTTCTTGCTTTAAGAAGGTAGATCTCCTGGGCCAAAGACATAGCACAGCAAGAAGGAGTTTGCATTGCACACAGGTGACCCTGTTTCCATCCCAGTACCCCAGATGGTCTTGGTCTGCCACTAGCATTGTCTCCTGAGCAGAGCTCTGCTGAGTAAACCTGGGAATGGCCCAAACCCAAAAAGATAGACTTCCAAGGTATGAGGGACTGTTTTCTGTAAAGCAGTCAGATCAGATAAGAATGGGACCCTCCTCCCGATTAGCGCAACCGACCTGCACCCAGGAGCCACCAACATAGGCCACATGTTGCTGTTACATACCAGGCCCTGAGCTCGGTGCATGCACTTCCGCCTTCTCTAAGGTCAGTGCCCTCATTTTGCAGATGACAAAACAGGAGCATAAAGCCTGGATTGTGAGGGTTCATGACGCAGGAAAATGACCTTACCCTTCAGAGCTTCTGTTCCCACCAGAACGTGAGAATGACAAAGGTCCTCCAGCCTTGGGTGGAGCGATGTGGAGGGAGCGCTAAGGGGCTCAGTGCATGGGAGTCCCAGGCTCTGCAGACTTCAGCCACTGCTAAAACCTAGTTAGTTTTCCATGAAGGTTTCTCCCTCTTCTCCCCCAATGCTAACTCCAAACAAGACTAAGATTCCTCTTGAAGTTACATGGAAGTTAGGTCCCTTTTATAAGGCCCCACTTGCTTACCCTAACTTCTGCACACCTGCAAACTCCTTTGCTTGAAGCATCTTCTGCTCCCCACCAGTGGCCAATCAAACTCATCTGGAGCCTCTGATTAAATGCCACAGCCTCCTTATTACCTTAGTTAGAGTTTGACCCAAAGGTTCTTCCTAGGAGCAGTGAGAACCCAGCAATTTTTATCGTAACCCAGCAATTTTTTTCTACATGGTCCAAAATCAGTGCCAGAGAGATCATTCAAAGGGCTGAGTGCTTGTAAAAGCGTGTGGTCACCTGAACATGGACAAGAGTTTCCCCAAGCACTGAGCCAGTGTGTGTCCCCAAACCAGCATAAGTAGTATGTTGTGAGTTGAAACACTTAAATTAGAATAGGCCAAGACCAAGGGAAACCTGGGGCATCCAATACTGACCCCTCATTACCCCACAGATGACCACTTGAAGTTTTAGGCTTTTCTTTGTAGATTCTTTTGTACTTCAGGCAAATATAAACCCACTTTTACTTGCTAACCCCTTCAGACAATAAGTTGCCTACTACATAGCCATTTATCACTGCTTGGGCAGCAACATACCCAAGCCTGGGGCTCATTTCACCCTGGGTACAGAGCCCTGCCTTATTCCACCCTAGAGAAGATGAATGCCCAGTGCAGAGGATTTAACTAGTCCTTGGGTGACAATCAAATTATAAAAGATGTCTATTGTAAAAGATCGAGAGATGGTAGAAAGGTGTGACCAATACATGTTGATGATTTCAAAGAGGCATGATAATACAAGCTGATGACTGACGCTATGCAGGGGTGAAGCAGAGGAGAGAGATTATCACATGTAGTTCTGTTCCTATAATAGTGAGCCAAACCAGACATAATCCCTGACCTCCAAAAATTCTGCAAGTTGTGAATTACCACTGATGTTTTTCACCAACATTTACATTAATATATCATGAGTCCAGGACACAGGAGTGCCATGTTCTAGGACCTTTTCTTCTATATTTTATCATCTTAACTAAGCCATCAAACTTCTTCATTCAAATAAAGTTAATCAAGAAGCTCAGTTCACAGCCCTGCATGAAATGAGAATAAAAGAAAAACAGCAATACTTAAACAATCGCCCAAATAAACAGTGTATAACAAGTTTATGTAGCTCTCAAAAAGCAATGATATGCTCAATGTTTTTGTATGCAGGCCTTCTGGACTGGTTGAGAAGGTTTACCCCCAAGTACCTCTTCTTTATTTTCTTTATTTATTTTACAATTTTACTTTATTTAAGCACTGTAGTTTACAAAGTTCTGCCCCTCAAGGTGTTGCAGGTGTGGCTGCAGAGACCAAATGCGTTGACAGGTGGCAGACAGGAGATAGGCTTGTCTACACCCAGGGCTCTGCCCCATGGGCCCTGGTTGATTGGTCGATGGTCTGACATAGAAAAGACTGGGCCCCCTGGGATGAACCCAGAGCCACGGCAGAGCTTGGCAAGCTACCCGTGGTGTATTCAATATGCCTAAAACAGTAACAATAACAGACCCCATTCCCAACGAATGGAGACGTTACTGGCGCCCGCTTAAGCAAATCGATGATCAATGGGAAGACAAGTGATACAGGTGAGTTTACAAAGTTGTTCATAATGAAGTTGTAATAGGCATTCCATGTTCCAACATCAATCCCACCACCTATGTGACCTTCCCTCCACTGCTATCTCCATTTGCCCCGTTTTCTTGATTTCTAGAGTTGCCACAAAACTCCCCAAGGCTGGGGGTCTATTCTGTGAGTGTTCCCTCTTTCTGGGAGGAGAAGTTTCGTTTTTCAGTCAGCATATCAAGCCAAGCTTGGCCAGCAGCTCTTCTCTCTCCTCTGCTTCACCCCTGTGCAGCATCAGTCAACGGCTTATATCATGCCTCCTTGGAATCACCAACACATCTTGGTCACACCTCTCTACCATAGACCACTCCAACAGACTGATCCAGGATCTCGCCTCTGCTAAATCCCAATGTAATTTATGGAAAGTTAAAATAAAAATGTCTGTCGAACTAATCAAAGTTAACAGCTGTTAAAGATTTATTTGACTAGTGAGAGAAGCAGTCAGATGATAATACTTATTCAGAGAGTACTTGAAGAGATGAGTCTTAATGTTATATAAGCTCTGCAAAGGAATACTGGAATATAGTTTCTTGGTAAACACAAAACTTCGTTCATGTTTTTCAGGACAAAGAAAACCGAGTTTTTGAGACTATTTTTCCCCTCAGACAGGCATTATTTACATCTCTATCAGACAAAAATCCACAAATCCACATGTAATTTTAGAGAGCCTGGGTTCTAACCATAGTAAATAGTATCTCTTACAAGAGTTCATTCCCATAGAGTAAAAGTTGGCAGCCACCTCGTGTTTTCATAAATAAAGTTTTATTTACACGATTCATTCTATTCATTTGCCTATTGTGTCTGGAGGCCTCTGTGCAACTGTGGTCTTACTCAGTAATTGTGATGGAAATCATATAGACCACAGAGACAGAAATATTTATTATCTAGACCTCTATCGAGAAAGTGGTCAATTCTTTGTCGAGTATTAAACCACGCTGGGCAGACCCATTAGCTCTGCTCTCAGTTGACAATGTTTGGCACTCAAATGTCTTTGCCTTATTTCCATGCTGGGAAGATTTGTTTATACATCTCCCAATCTCATTACCTCCCACCCATTCTACAGCTGTCAGCGGTACCAAGACTTCAAAATCACATGACACAGAATTGATTCCCAGTCTCTAACTCTCCCCTGGCCCCATGGTTTAACAGGGAAATGGACTTTGTTTTAATCTCTGAGTCCTCCGAGCCCTTTTAGCCCTCAGCACTGACCTCCTTTACCTGTGCTGAGGCTCTGCTGCAGACACCTGGGAACATGTAAAGCCCAACAAGGCGGAGCACAGCTGTGGTGGCACCTATGACCAGCAAGAACCAAATGTTCCATATTGCAGTGCACGAGGGAGCTGCTGGTCAGTCCTGGCGTAAGGGAATTAGGGCTGAAAGGGGGATTCATGCAAACCACACCTGAAGTTTCTGGGGAGGAGTTGTTTATGGGTCTTGGGCACGTGGTAAGGAGCTGCATCAGAGAGGGGGCTGGTTCTCTTACAATTCACCTAGCTGGTGTTGCCCTGAAGGAAGGATCATGGATCTGGGAGGGCGCAGAACGGAGGTGGTGGAAGGTGGGGGCAGCAAGGAAAACAGCAATGGGGACCACATCTGCTTTCTATTCCCCTGACTCAAGGGCCCAGGCCGCCCTCCTGGTGTCACGTTTCTTCATTCCCTATAAACAGAAAAGATGATTCCCGTAATCGCGGCAACAAAATACGCAGGCATAAAAATGGGTCATATTTTACTTTAATGAGAGAAATGAGGGCCTGTTTCCTTCATGGAGAGAAGCTGGGGTTGCCATAATTAACACCAAATGGGCCGGAGTCTGATCTTCCAAATGATGAAGAGGTTGTTGGGATTGGGAGAAGCCTGCGGCCTCTGAAGCTACTAAAACACTGCCAGCCCTCCATCGCTGCCACCCACCCACCCCACCTCCAGCCAGCCAGCTGCCAGCAGCCAAAATGCAGGCAGGAGGATCCACTGCTATGAAGTACTAACTAGGTGTTTTCTACACACGGGTAACGTGTGAGCACTTACACATACACACTTACGCACGCCAAGACACACACACACACACACACATCCAGAGTCATGAATGGCATTCCATGTCCATTTTCCTGAACAGAAAGCAAAGGCTTGAGTTGAGCTGTTAGTCTTAAGATTCACCATCCACCACCTGATACTAACGTGCCTTTTAAATCTCATCGCCCTATAGGAATCTTTCTGTGCCATGGAAATCTCACTCACCTTTCAGGAATTCTCCAAAAACAGAAGACAGAGAGGATAAGCAGTATGGACTGTGCACAGCAGCAAAGGAGCTGCCCAGGTCCTTTTCAGATGCCTGTTCTATCATCCCATGGACCCCTCTGCATGGAGCCCCAACTGCCCATTTGTAAACAGGACAAATGGTACAACCTAGAACTATAGTGAAGATGAGAGATCACATAGACTATCTGCCTTTTTGCGGTTGTCTTGGACAAGTGCAGTACTTACCTTCCATGCCTCTTAGTTGGAAAGATCAACAACTCCATCACCAGACATCAAGAGAGAAACTGAGTTGGCTCCCTCCACCTCTGGGCCATTCTTTTTTTAAATTTATTTTATTATTATACCACCATGAGCTATACAATTACAAAACTGTTCATGATTAGGTTTCAGTCATGCAGTGTTCCAGCACCCATCCCTCCACCAGTGCACATTTCCCACCACCAATGTCCCCTGATTCCCTGCCCCTCCCCAGCCTGCCTCTATGCCAGCTATGCTAGGTACTTTGCCTCTTCTCTCTCTCTCTCTCTCTCTCTCTCTCTCTCTCTCTCTCTCTCTCTCTCTTCTCTCTCTCTCTTCTATCTATCTCCTCTTACAGATTGTGGCTTTCAATACCCACATTTAGGGGTTATCATGTAAATCCCTTTGCCTGCATTCAATGCTCAGTTCTAAGCTGGTATTATCATTTCCAATAATTATTAGCACAGTGGTCCCTTCTTTGTCTTACCTAACCTCTGACTCCCACACGCTTGCAGTAGACTCCAACCACTGGCAAAAAAAAAGTCCTCCTGGTCTCTTTTCCCCCTGGCCTTGGATATTAGTATCATACTACTTACCTTGCCTTGCCCATTCCCTCTTGTCCCAGTGTAGCCATGTCATCGGACACTGAACTGCCTTCGTAAACCTCTTAAATGGGCTGTATAGGGCCTTGTCTTGAATATGACCCACCTTAGATGGACCCCACTCAGATCCCTGACCATTGACAAGAGTGATCCCTGAGCATAGAGTCAAGAGTAAGCAAGGAGGAGTGGGGAGGGGGGAGAAGTAGAAGAGAAGGGCTTCCTGGAGAAAGCAACATGGAGAAAGTTCTCCCAGGGTGCAGTAGAAACACAGTGGTGGGGAGGGGTGCTGTTTTCAATAGAAAAAAGTAAAAAAGCATTTGATTGGCATATGGCAATTTCTAATATCCTTCTTGCATAAAGAAATCTATACTTTAAAACTAGGGATGTAGAGCAATATCTCCAAGGCTGAAACTTAGGTGTGAGGAAAGCAGACTGGAAGCAGGTAGGTAAATCGAGGGGTCCTGGCAATGAGTTTCTTGGAAAATAAGCAAGATGTGATCTAAAGAAATTATTCTAAAAAGATAGTACTGTGGGTGAGGTACTTGCCTTGTATGCTGCTGACCTAGGTTTAACCACCGGCACCACATGTGATTCCCAGAGCCCGCCAGGAGCCAGGAGCTCAGAGCAATGGTATCATCCCTGAGCAACTGCCAAGTGTAGCCCCAAAACACACTGAGACAGGGACAGAGAGAGAGAGACAGAGAGAGAGAGAATCTGGTGCCACAAAATGGCATCACAAAGGCATCTCAAAAGATCTCAAAAGAGCTCCTTGGGATGGGACAGCCCAGTCACTCTACTTGCAGACAAGGAGTGCAGGTCTCCACCCACTCCACCCTGAATCCACCCACTCTCTCTGTTTAGGGGCCCACTCCAGTGCTGACATACTTGCTGCCCACTTCAGAGCCAGGCTGGGATGACTGACCTAGACTCAAGACAGATAAGAGTCAGCCCCTTTTAGTCCGCCCCACAGGAAGTAGACAGATGACAAACTCAGACAACAGGGCTCCTGCTCAGCGTTTGCTGGGCACAGATGACATGGCAGCAAGAATGAAGGGAGTGGGGCTCTCACAAAGGCTTTTTCATTACCAAGATTTGAGGAGAACTTATCGGGTGTGGAACCAGGTCTTATAAAACAAAAACCATGAGTTTGCCAGAGACCTCTCACGATTCCAGTTCTCTGAGACAAACCAGTCATGGCTGCTTGTAATAGCTTGTGGAAGAAGCCAGATATGGTTGACCCCTCAAGTGCCAGGAAAGAAGACTTCAGGTGAGGGCCTCATTTACTGTGTGACCGTGAGAAGGACCCAAGACCACCTGAATATGGTTTCCCACCTTGAAGAATCTGCCTGGTGAATACCCTGGGGTCAGGGAGAGGTGGTCTCCTCCAAAGAGCTCTGTAGAGTTCCAAGAGAGATGAGCTCTTCCAAGGGCTGATACCAATATCCAAGGTCAAGTGAAACATATATCAGGAGGTCTTGTCAAAGGTGGAAATTATCACAAACGTGTGGGAGTCAGAGGCTAGGTAAGACAGAAAATGGAACAGTGTGCTAACAATTGTCGAGGGTACTAATGCCAACCTAGAACTGAGCATTAAATAGAGGCCAAAAGATACACATGACAACCTTTTAATGTATGTTCTGTAATCCATAGTCTGGAGGAAAAGGAAAGGAGAAAGAGAGAGAAATGGAAAGAAATAAAGAACCTGCCATGGAGGAGGGCTGGGGAGGGGGAGGGAACCGGGGACGTTGGTGGTGGGAGATGGGCACTGGTGGCGGGATGGGTGCTGGAACACTGTATGACCAAAACCCAAATATGAACTTTTTAATTGTATATTTTTGTAATTGTAAAAATAAAAAAATTTAAAAAGAAGGGAATGGTATGGTGGGAAGAGACTGACCCATTTCACGGGAGGTAGAACCAGAGGCCCCCTCATGCATCCCATTGTAACAGCCCTATCCTCATTAGTCTCCTACCAACATTGCACCCCGGCCCTAAATACACCCCCCATCCCTGCCACCTGAGAGGTATCCTTTTAAGATGAGCAGCTATTAAAGGAACCAGAAATTACTGAAGAATGGAGACCAAGCCCAACAACTAAACCCAAAGGCTTTTCTGGAGGCCTGAGAGTTAGGACTGAGAGACCTAAAAGAGATTTTGTGAAATCTCTGTCTCTGTCGCTGTCTCTGTCTCTGTCTCTCTGTGTGTCTCTGTCTCTCTCTGTGTGTTTCATATACACACACACAAATATTTCAAATAGCTTTCAGTCCCTTGCCTACAATTTCTGAATTCTAAAATTGTGTTGAAAATCTTTTTTTTAAGTATTTTTATTATACCACCGTTAGGTACACAATTACAAAGATGTTCATATTTGGGTTTCGGTCATACAGTGTTCTAGCACCCATCCCTCCACCAGTGCCCATCTCCCACCACCATGAGTTGAAAATCTTAAGAGTGTTCATTTCCAAAATCACAGTCTTTTCGGTGAATGAAGTACAGGAAGCAACATATAATAATGAGGAAAAACTTTAATTAAAACAGGAATTAATTAAAATTTTAACCTTTTTCAATTAAAAGACAATAAAAACCGTGAAAGATCTATGCAAAAGTTTTGTGACCTCCTTTGCAAAAAAAAAAAAAAAAAGGAGACCAAGTCACAGATGGCAAAGAACTTATCTGTGGCGATAGAGTTTTGCTGAAGTGAGTACCGGTAGGGACACTCCAGTGGAAAGGAAACAATAGCGACCTGAACACCGGCCTCAACAGACATTCAAAATGACCAAATTGCAAATAAAGAATAAGTGCTTTGAGCAGCATCTGGAGGTGAACTTGAAGTTGCATCTTTTAGGTCTGCTGCAGGCAGAGGACATAACTCACCCCATCATGGGTAACTCAGTATCCACAGCAAGTCCCCCCCAGAGGCCAGGCTTCCTGCTGGCTCCCAGCTAGGACCCAGCATCTGGGGGTCTAAAACCTGTCCCCAGGGATACTGGACTCTTCCAGGCACAGTCTTGGTTCAGGGACTCCCTCTCTTGGAGCTGTGCTGTGGTCAGAGATATCCCGCCTTACTCTTCCTGCGTCTCCGCTCCCCTCTCAGTGGATTACTAATCTCCTTCCCTGTCTGAAGTTTCTCTCTAACCCCTCCTGCTCCTGGGCCAATTGATGTCATGTCTCTAATCTTACGTCAGTTTGGGATATCTGAGCGAACACAGTTGCAGATAGGTGTGTTAGACAGAGATCAAATCTAAGTCATAAATTTCTATACACGATTCTGACTATAGAAGACAGTGAATCATAAATTTTAGGTCAGAGAGAGAGAGAGAGAGAGAGAGAGAGAAGTGTCATGCAAACATTCTGCCAAGAATTCTACCAAGACGTGAATCCTGATTGCTTTGTTTTGGGGGAGGAGTTGGTTTGGGGAGTCAAACACAGCAGTGCTTGAGGGCTATTCGAGGTTCTGTGTTCAGGGCTTGTTCCCAGCAGACTTTAGAGGAATCATATGGTGCTGATGATGGAACCCAGGCCTTCCACGTGCAACGTGCAAGCTGCGCCCTTTGAACTATCTCTCTGGCCCCCAAAGCATAAGTTGTAAGTAAAGGTGGAGTTTGATGCAAATTCACAGATATTTCCAGATCTCTTCCTTCCAAGGCATTCAGGAGCCATGGCATTTCTCTGCTTCTGCAGGCCTGGCACGGTCACATGCTGTTCTTCAGCTTTGACAATGAGTGTGTTACTTCTGGGCTGATGCATTGAAGGACAGAATGAGTCTTGGCAATGCTCAACCTGCTTCAGCCACTGCTGTGGCCTGAAAAACTTGTGATGATACAGAAGAGCAGCACTGAGTTCTCACGTGGAGGGCAGCTGCCCAAGTAAGGCCACTTGTGGTCAGCAGCAAATTCTGCAGGAGCAAAAGGGAGATTTTTCTTTCTTTTGAAGCCTTTGAGATTTGGAGGGTGTTGATGCCTGCAGTGTAAATTAATCTATTCCAGTAACACAAAGGCCAGAGCAATCATGTTCGCTCCCTAAGGAGTGAGACCCTGAACTAGTCTCTGCCATATGCTCTTTGCACAGGATCAGATAGATTATGATTTATATTTATGTATTGTTATTGCTGTTGCTATTATATTGCTGTGCCTATTGTTATTGAAAGTTTCAAACATCAAAGAATTCAAAGAGTGTTTTCCCATGACTCTAGTTGAGAAAATTGCTTGAGAAGAATTCATACCAAGTGAAAATTAAATTAAAACAAAGTCTCAAGATAGAAAAGATGACAAGTATAAAAAAGAGTGGTGAGCAATAAATCTTACAGTATTTCATAGTTAAATCTAAATGAATGATGAATGTCTGACTGGGAATTGTAATATGAGTTAAGTGAGGATTATTGAAACTGAAGAAGGATATTGTAAGAAAATATGGCATAATAGAATGAAATCTCTGAATTTACTCTGTAAAACCCAGGTGATGGGGGTGGAGGGAGAATGTATAGGGGGATATGAGGTTCCACAAGGGGAAAAAGGAAGAAAAGAAAACAGTTAAAGTTTTTTTCCATGTGGCTATATACATCCAATAATAATACTCTGTGTAGAAGGGATCTAAAAGGTTATAGAATTTTTTAATAACAATCAGGGAAGCATTTGTCTGTAAAGATGGCTATTACTATAATTAATATACGTTTGGGTCATTTTAAGGTCATGACTAGCCATTTATCTAACAAATAGTTCTGGAGAAACTAGTATATGCCAGATATTTTTCTAGATATTGATAGTCTACCAGAAAATACAAGAAATAAGCTTTCCACCTTCATTCCCATGAATTCAGGTGAGGAATGGACAGCTCATGAAATTATTAACAAGATAATTTCAAATAATGATGAACACATCTCTTTCTTGGCTGGAACTTTAGGAGGGAAGAAAACTTGTTCGAGATAAAGAGAGCAGTGTTAAAAGCAGAGAACCTCAAGGCAGCCATAAGCTTAGTACACTTCACGTAATAGCAAGCAATAGAATAGGCTAGAGAGGCTGGTGCTAATGTGTGTGTGTGTGTGTGTGTACAGGATGATGATATGCTTATCACAGGTCCAGTAGATAAAGGTAACAGATCACATAGAAGTTCATGAAGCTGAGTAGGAATTTTAGGTTATTCTATATGTATTGAGAAGCCATTGGCAGTTTTAGGAAAGTGGGAGCAGGGGGAAATTCTTATGATCTGATTTGTGTTAAGATTGCTGGCTGATGGGCAGAGAAAGAATAGAGGCCAGAGCAAGAGTCAAAGTAGAAAAATCATAAGGGACCTGTTGGTGGCTTAGAGTGGCAAAGGGAATAAAAAGAGAGAGGCAAGCTTTGCATTTTTCTCTAGAGCAAACACTAATGGAGTGACTGTTCCAGGAGAGGGGAAAGAAAAAGTCAAGACTGACTCCAATTTTATTTTTTACTTGAGCCTTTGAGTAAAAGAGTTGGGGACTATAGATTGGGGCCTTGGGGGGGCAGGTTGGTTGCAAAGTAAGCTATATCTAGGCAAGTTCAGTTTGAGATGTCCCTTAGACTCCCAAGGGAGAGATATATCCAAATATATCCAAACATGAGCTTAGAGAGAAGTCAAGAATAGAAGCAAACATCGATCTAGGTTGAAGGAGTTCTCTGATAAATAATGTAGATGCAACATCTTTGAAATATTTATAAGGTCACTCTAATTCCTGCGCAGAGCAATTCTGAAAGGTAGATGGGTGTGTTAAAACCATATGGATGAGGAAACTGGGGACCAAATCTAAGCTTCCTGTGGACTTGATCTCAAAGAGCTCTTCCAGGTCTTGACTACCACTTCCCAACTCTAGAATCAAGCCTAGAGAGAAGATGGAAGGAGCTTGTGGTCATACATCAGTGGGCAGAATGCAATAGTCAGTGATCAATGCCCTGAATTTCCTGTTCTTTCCTTAGAGCTCTAAATACAGCCATGTTCCTCTTTAAGGAAATGAGCACTTGAATACTTAAATGGGCATTGTGGAAAGTCAGAACCGAGTTACTCAAGATTCAGCTGCTTTTCTCTCTTCTTTTTTTGGTTGTTGTTGTTGCTGCTTTGGATGAGGGTGGAGGGACACACACTCAGTGGTGCTCAGCATCTACTCCTGACTTTGTGCTCAGGAATCATCCCTGGCAGTGTTCAGGGGATTCTATGAGGTGATTTGAATCAAAGCAGGGTCAGACATGCATGCACCTTAACATCTATATCGTTCTCCAGCCCTTTAACTGCCTTCAAACAGTTCTCTGCTTCAGGGACTGCAAATCTGCATATTTCCCATAATTCCTAAAGAAAATACCAGGAGGAAAAAGAAAAGCAGACATGTATGCTTCATAGAGTGATGTACCATTTCTCCTGAAGTTGGAAACTCATCAGAAGTCAGACCTGCTGTACAAAAGAAGGGTTGAATCGGAGTCCTTCCCCCTACCTCTCCGATAGGTCTTTTACCTCCACCAACACCCTCTTTCTTGCTGCCCCTATGAAGCCTTTTAAACTATTGTTCTGAGAATCTCACTTTGGGAATTTAATACAAAGGAGTAGCTGGAAGTAGTTGGGTACCATTGAGAGAAGAATGGACAGGGACTGAGACTGGTAGGCCAGAGGATGAGACTTACCGGGAGGTGGGGTGGGGTTACTTGCAGGTCTTAATAAGGAAACTGGATTTATCCCTGAAGCAAGAAGTCTTGGGGTGACTTTAAGGAAAAATCATATCAGGGTCTCAGCAAAATCACTTTGTAGCCTTGGGTAAAGGGGAGAAGAGAAGAAAGGGACCAGGCTAGATCCCAAAGGTAATAGTTTAGGTTGTATTGATAGAGATCTCCGTGTCACTAGAGTACACAAACAAACAGGAGCTGCAGAAACACTCTTGAACTGGATTGGCAGTTAAACTTGCTCATCCCTGAAGTCCTGGCAGGGTCCAGGTTTACCAAGACTTGGGGAAGAAAACTCGCCTGCCCAACCCCTCAACACCTGCAAGGTCCGAGACTATGAAACTGATGAGTACCAGAACTGGAGGTGGGTCTGAAATTGCAGGTTCTCAGTTAAAGCTGAGAAGGCTTCTGTGTCCAGAGCCTTTTAGATGTCCTTTGGCCACTGCCCCCATGCGGACAAGAGGGAATTCCATTTTGTTGTGCAACAGCTCATAAATCCAGGAATTACAAACAAAGGGGATTCTGTTTGGGTAAATAAAAACCATTTGAAATACAATCTCCATAAGGGCTTTAGGTTTTCTGTGTACTTGATAAATTGCTGCAATAATTAATAAGGCATCAAACACACCTCTTACTCAATCAGGGAAGCTTTTCTGATTGCTGGGCGCACAGGCAGCACCCTGGGTTCTGATGGGCGTGGGACGTGAGTGGGGGCCTGCAACAAGGGAAAAACGCCTCTATTCATGGGCAGTAGTTTAATGGGCTCATTTTAGGGGGCTTATAGAATGACAGATTTACCTCCCAGACCCCACCCTTAATAAATCAGAAAGGGCCTGGGGGCTGGGAGACATTAAACCTTCTCCTGTATTTCCCCAGAAGCTGGGCAAAGAGGGGCTTTTTCTCCCTCACTGGGACTACCTGCCTTGTGGGAATGACCCTTTTCCCTTTTGTTTTTCTTCTCTCTGGGAAATCCATCTAAGGCCTTATGGAAAATAAAAGGTCCGCCATTCAAAGCCACAGGTCCGATTTTTATTTTTGTCTGGAAAGAGTAGCTTCTCGGCATGTCAAGTCACTCAGAGACTGGAACCAGGGCCTCTTACTCCTTCCACCCACTCTGGGGGCTGCTGGTTTCCCCACTCATAGTGCTGGGAGCTAGAAACACGCAGTGAGCACAAAGTCCTGGGGTCTCCCTCCTCAAGGGAATTTCACCGAAGAAACATGTCAGCCGACAACATGCATAACTTCTCCAAATGGCATTTCCACACCTACTCCCTTGCTAAAAAAAAAACAAACAAAACATTACTGCTCAGCAGAAATGTCTTAGCCCCTTTTCCATTTTCCAGTTATGTGTCTTGTGGGTTTTTAGGGGGAGTGACATGGTCGGGTGAGATCTGGGGGTAGCATGCTCTGACAACTAAGTGGGTTGAAACAACCAAAGTGGAGACAGTGCCAAGGGGATTCAGTAATCTAGACCAAAGACAAAGATTCTGCAGGTTCCACACTGTATCCCATCTACCCAGCAGTTTGCCTTGGGTTTTCAAAGCTCACAAACTTACCAAATCCTCTCCATAATGATTTAACACCAATTTTCATACCTGGCAAGTTTGAAGGGTATAGGGGTTTTAAGTCATTTTCAAAAGCTATTACTGCTGACTTTGAGTTCTGGCAAATGTTCTCTCCCTTGACTTCATGTCTTTCCAATGCCTAGGGTAGACCTGACTCCTACAGTCCACAATCCATAAATGCTTACAAAAAGGAACTCTCCAAAGTTCTCTCAGCATCATTTTTTTGCTGGATAAGTACATAAAATCATTAGCAATAAAAAAGTTTCCCAGGGTGGTGGTAACGTCCTTGAAGAAGGAGGGATTGGGTGTCCTATTATAGCTTCCAGCACAAACTAGAAATTCACAATTATAAATATGTTACAGGCACACAGCATCTTTGACAACCACAAGAAATATGTGAGGGTGTCTGGTGAAATTCCTTGATCGTAAGGGTGAGGAATCACAAAGAGAAAAACAACATTCTCAAGAAATATAACTGCCTTCCTCCATATTAACCAACCAGCTAAATTGGGTAACCTTATCCAGAGACCACATTATCTTCAAATGATGGTTTTGCCTGACCGATGTTGCTGTTGTCCGAAAATTCCAAACAGGATCGGACCACTGTTTCCTTCATGCAAAATTCTACTTTATGCAATGGAGAGAGGCTGCAAAGTTTAAGAACAGAACTCCCAGAATGACCACCAACTGGGAACTCTTTAGAACCATTGTGGCAACAAAGGAAGATACCATCACTGAAGACATCGATAATGAATACAACCAACTGGTTCAACACCTCCATGACTGTGTGAAAAATGCCGAAAGAAAGACAAAAAAGGACGTCTATCTTCAGAAACTCTCTAGCTCATTCACCAACATGGCAAGGCATTAGCCTCAGGCGACCAAATGCTAATGTCCAAGATTGCAAAGCGGTGCAGAGAAGCAATAAAGGAAGACCTCAAAGAGAGAAGAGCAGAAATACTGAAAGATGCAGCAGAAGTCGGGAAAAGCATTCGCACGGTCCACCTGTCCTTTGCCAACTATAAGACCAAGATGACTGCCCTCCGACACCCTGATGGATCTATCACATCTTCCAGGAAGGCAATGGAGAAGATTATCCATGACTTCTACTCAGATCTCTTTGATAGCTACATCCACCAGCCCACATACCAAATTCCACAGGATGGATATGTCATTCCCAATGTTCTCCCTTCTGAAATCCAACATGCCATCTCATCGGTAAAGAAGGGAAGAGCACCAGACCCAGACAAAGTCAGACCCGAACACCTGAAGAATCTGCCATCAATACTCATCAATACACTAGCTCGGCTCTTCACACGCTACCTGTCCAAATGCAAGGTGCCCTCCCAATGGAAAACCAGCAGGACAGTTCTACTGTTCAAGAAAGGAGACATTCACGTCCGTCATCTACAAGCTATTCACATGAGTCATCCTGAACATGATTGGCAGAACACTAGATGAAGGACAACCATGCGAGCAAGCTGACTTCCAGAAAGGATTCAGCACAATTGACCATATCCACACAGTAACCAAGCTCATTGAGGTTTGTAGGGAGTACAAGATGCCGCTCTGTCTCACGTTCATTGATTTACAGAAAGCCTTTGATTCTGTGGAGACTGAAGCAGTCATAGAAGCCCTAGCCAAACTGGGTGTTCAAACCCAATACATCAAGATCCTTCGTGAGCTCTATTATGGATTCACCACCAGGATATCACCATTCTACAAAGAAGTGAACGTTAATGTGAAAAGAGGGGTTCAACAGGGTGATACCATTTCACCAAAATTCTTCAGTGCCACCCTCAAGAACATCATGCAACAATTAGAATGGGAAGGAACGGGAGTGAAGATAGATGGTCGGCAACTACACCACCTCCGCTTTGCCGATGATATCGTTCTAATAACACCAAGCATTAGCCAAGCGGCACAAATGCTGGCTGACTTTGACCGAGAATGAGGAAAGATAGGTCTACAGCTGAATCTAAACATAACAATGTTCATGAAAAATGAACTAGTTCCAGAGGCCCCATTCACTCTCAATGGAACAGACATCTGTGAATGCAGCAGTGATGTGTACCTAGGTTAAGAAGTCAACATGATGAACGACCTAAAACCCGAGCTGCACAGGGGGAAGAGAGCAGCATGGAATGCCTTCAAAGGCATCGAAGAAATAGCTAAAAGGACAAAGAACCTCCAGCTCCAGGCACATCTCTTCAACTCCACCATTCTCCCTACATTAACATATGCCTCAGAGACCTGGGCCTTATTAAAGCAGGATGAGAATGCTATTCAGGTCTCCCAGAGAGGAATCAAAAGAGCTATGCTTGGAATATCACGCCTCACTCAAGTGAGAGAAGGAATCCGCAGCTCCGACCTCTATCGGTATTCCAGAATCAGGGACGCTGTCTCGTTTGCCAAGGCATCGAAAATCAGATGGGCTGGACATGTAATGCGATTTGGAGATGGCGCTGGACTAGAGCCATTACTGATTGGATCCCACAGGATGTCAAAAGATCACGTGGCCGCTCACCTACAAGATGGTCAGACTTCTTTGTCAAGACCCTGAAGGAACAGTTTGAGGCTCTTCATATTCCTGAATCAACCAGATGCCATTGGGCTATATTGGAATGTAATAGGGTCCAATAGAAATGTTAGTGGCACCTGCTCGAGCAAATCAATGAATAACGGGATTCAAGTGATCAAGTGATCCAGAGACAGAGCTTTGAATGGGCACTACGTACCAAAGGTCTAGCCCTAAAGAGCTTGTTATAATCCAGGAGGTAGTGGGGTAGGGTAGAGGATGATAAAGCAAATCCTGGGGGAAAAGGGTAGAGGCAGAGCTTGTGGAGGATGGGAGAGCCCGTGCCCCCACAGTCAACATTCAGAGCTCAATTTTCAAAAACATATGCTGAGAAGCAAAATATGACCATCTGTGAACCACAGAGTCGTCGAAAGAGCCAGACAGAGGTATCCGTGTCTATCATTCCCCCCCAACACACTCCTTAGAGAGGTTAGCGGCAAGGATAATGGCATTTCCAACACCACAGATTCATCTTTGAGTCACCTAGGCCCAAAGGATATGAGAAGCTTCAGGGGTTCGTCTGCCTTGAGAGCAGCTACCAACCACACAGGCCACCTGCAATCAACTATTTTCAACATAAGTCGAGAGTCACTTCACTTGATCACTTGAATCCCATTATTCATTGATTTGCTCGAGCGGGCGCCAGTAACATTTCCATTGGACCCTATCACGTGCCAATGTAGCCCAAAGGTATCTGGTTGATTCAGGAATATGAAGAGCTTCAGACCGTTCCTTCGGGGTCTTGACAAGGAAGTCTGACCATCTTGTAGGTGGGCGGCCACGTGATCTTTTGACATCCCGTGGATACAGTTGGTAACAGCTCTAGTCCAGCGGTTGTCTCCAAATCGCATTACATGTCCAGCCCATCTGATTTTCGATGCCTTGGCAAACCAGACAGTATCCCTGATTCTGAATAGCGATGGAGGTCAGAACTCCAGATTCCTTCTCTCACTTGAGTGAGGCATGATATGCCAAGCATAGCTCTTTCGAGTCCTCTCTGGGAGACCCAAATAGCATTCTCATCCTGCTTTTGTAGGGCCCAGGTCTCTGAAGCATATGTAATGCAGGGAGAATGGTGGAGTCGAAGAGATGTGCCCGGAGCCGGAGGTTCTTTGTCCTTTTAGCTATTTCTTCGATGCCTTTGAAGGCATTCCATGCTGCTCTCTTCCTCCTGCGCAGCTCAGGCTTTAGGTCGTTCATCATGTTGACTTCTCAACCTAGGTACACATAACTGCTGCATTCAGAGATGTTTGTTCCATTGAGAGTGAATGGGGCCTCAGGAACTAGTTCATTCTTCCTTCATAAACATTTTTTCTTTAGATTCAGCTGTAGACCTATCTTTCCACATTCTCGGTCGAAGTCAGCCAGCATTTGTGCCGCTTGGCTAATGTTTGGTGTTATTAGAACGATGACATCAGCAAAGCGGAGGTGGCATAGTTGCAGACCATCTAGCTTCACTCCCATTCCTTCCCATTCCAATTGTCGCATGATGTTCTTGAGGGTGGCACTGAAGAGTTTTGGTGAAATGGTATCATCCTGTTGAACCCCTCTTTTGACATCAATGATCACTTCTTTGTAGAATGGTGATATCCTGGTGGTGAATCCATAATACAGTTCACGAAGGATCTTGATGTATTGGGCTTGAACACCCTGTTTGGCTAGGGCTTCTATGACTGCTTCAGTCTCCACAGAATCAAAGGCTTTCTGTAAATCAATGAACGTGAGACAGAGCGGCATCTTGTACTCCCTACAAACCTCGATGAGCTTGGTTACTGTATGGATATGGTCGATTGTGCTGAATCCTTTCCAGAAGCCAGCTTGCTCTCATGGTTGTCCTTCATCTAGTGTTCTGCCAATCATGTTCAGGATGACTCATGTGAATAGCTTGTAGATGATGGACAACAGGCAGATGGGGCGATAGTTGCCAATGTCGTGAATGTCTCCCTTCTTGAACAGTAGAACTGTCCTGCTGGTTTTCCACTGGGAGGGCACCTTGCATTTGGACAGGTAGCGTGTGAAAAGCCGAGCTAGTGTATTGATGAGCATTGATGGCAGATTCTTCAGGTGTTTGGGTCTGTCTTTGTCTGGGCCTGGTGCTGTTCCCTTCTTTACTAACGAGATGGCATGTCAGATTTCAGAAGGGAGAACGTTGGGAATGACATATCCATCCTGTGGAATTTGGTATGTGGGCTGGTGGATGTAGCTATCAAAGATATCTGAGTAGAAGTCATGGATAATCTTCTCCATTGCCTTTCTGGAAGATGTGATAGATCCATCAGGGCGTCGCAGGGCAGTCATCTTGGTCTTATAGTTGGCGAAGGACAGGCGGGCGGTGTGAATGTTTTTCCCGGCTTCTGCTGTATCTTCCAGTATTTCTGCTCTTCTACCTTTGAGGTCGTCTTTTATCACTTCTCTGCACCGTTTAGCAAGCTTGGACGTTAGCATTTGGTCTCCTGAGGCTCGCACCTTGCCATGTTGGCAAATGACATCGAGAGTTTCAGAAGACAGGTGTCCTTTTGTGTCTTTCTCTCTCTCGGCATTCTTTGCACAATCATGGAGGTGCTGAACCAGTCAGTTGTATTCTTCATCGATGTCGTCAATGGTGGTATCTTCCCATGTTGCTGCAATGGTGCCAAAGAGTTCCCAGTTGGTGGTCGTTCTGGGAGTTCTGATCTTAAACTTTGCAACCTTTTCTCCCCATTGCGCAAAAGTAAAATTTTGCATGAAGGAGACGGTGGTCCAATCCTGTTTGGAATTTGGGGACCACAGCTACATCGGTCAGACAAAACCGTCAATTGAAGATGATGTGGTCAATTTCATTGTGGAACTGTCCTCCAGGAGATTCCCATGTCCAACGTTTCGCTTCAGCTTTCTGGAACTGTGAGTTCCCATGAATGGTCTTGGTGGACATGATGAACTCAGTCTCTCACCTTGTTCGTTCTATTCTAGGCCATGGGTCCCGGTGATCAGCTGATTTTCTCGGTCCTATCTTGGCATTAAAATCACCGACTATGATCTTGTAGAAGGTATGGTCTTTTTTATAGAACTCCTCCAGTTCCATATAGAATTTCTCAATTTCATCTCCTTTGTATGTGGATGTTGGTGCATAGACAACGAAGATAGAATTACTGGCAGTGGGCCACATCTCTTCAAGTGCAATCGTCCTATCTGGTTTGTTGTGAGAATCACAAAAGTTAAAACTGTCCCTACTCCTGACCCCATCCTTGCACTCCTGAGAATCTGTCCCGAAGAAATCATCCTTCAACTTGGAGAAGATTGCACAATGTTATGTGAGTCCCAGTTTGAAACAGAGAACAACCAGATGCAGGAAGGAGGAGAAGGAAAAGGAGAAAGAAGATACATATGTTTAATGTTTATTATGTCACAATAAGGCATTGCACTCAGGTACTTACAAATTATTATTTCAACCTCACTAGACTTCGTTATCAACCAAACAATAACAGTGGTATCATCTCAGTTATTTACAGCTGTTGAGCTGGAGGCTCTCAAAAGGTAATTAGCAAGTTCAACTTTGTAGAGATAATAAGTGATAGAGAGAAGACTCACTCCAAAGCCAGGGATTTTACACACGGGCTTAAGATCAAATAAGCGAAGCAATTAAATAAATGTTGCAATCAATGTAATTTTACCAAGTTTGGGGAAATAGTGTCTATTAAAACTGCCTGCGTTGTCTTCAGAAAATGAAAAATAAAAAGCCGTTTAAATTTGTGTGTTCATAATGACAACTGTGGTTACATATATGTAAATACACATATGCATATATACATATACACACACTAGAAAAACTACAAATGAAAAATGCTATCAGTATTTTCTATGAGATAATATTATGTGACTGTATTATTTTCTGTCTTGACCTTTTTGAACATTTTAGAATCATCATAGCAAGTTATTTTGAAAGAAAAATTATTTATTAATTTTTATAAGAGCTTGTCCTCCTCACATTAATCATCTGTGGGTCTTCTGATGAAAAAAATACATGCCCATGAGCCACCCAGACTCTTCGCTTTCTAATCCTTGTCTCAAAATGTTTGGTCTCACAGACAGAAAATCAACAGAATTGGACAAAAAGATTAATGTTCCTATGACTCATTCATTCTCAGAAATTTCCCATTTTTACCTCAAGCTCTTTTCAAACCATAATTTTCAACAATCTCTAAAACTTGAAGTGTTCTCTATTCCCCTTTGAGTATAGAAATCTCAGCCAATGCTCCTACTGTGCACAGGCGAGGTTGTGGCTCTTGCTGCTGTTAGGAGACAGTCTTCCTGGGTCTCCTGTGTCTTTGCCTAGTGTGAAGCAAAAGCACCAACTAGCTTCGGGATTATTTGTTGAATCAGCAACCTTGGAGATGGCAATCCTTGACTCCAAGCAATACTGGAGAGAGATAAACATTAGGAGCAGAGGGAAGGTCTGTTTGCCATCCAGAGGTAAATACAATGGCCCTCCTCAGGGAAAAGGCCAGGTGGTCTTACTGCAGACCTGTTTTAGAAAAAAATGATGGATTTGTTTCCCTTACACTGAAGGTCACCCCTCAGCTGCGAAGAAAACCCACTCTGTGTGCAGCACCTTCTAAGACCTCCCAGCCTTGAGAGATAAGAAAGAGATAATAGACATAAATGTGATGTAAACACCACTTGCTCTGCCCTGAATGGCAGAGTTCTTGGTTCCCAATTCAAGAAGTTTCCAGTATGGCTCCCATGCGACCAGCAGGCTTCCTTGTGGGCATGAAGTCAGGAAACACCCAAGATTTGCACCTGTCTTCACAGCTAGCTCCTAAGCCAGTCCTTTGAATGGGTTTGTCCATGTTACTGTATTCCAGATGACAAGTCAAGTTTCTTCTGACTTTCTATGCTGTCTGCATTGTGAGTGTATATTTAAAGTTAAGAGCAAGTTATAAGAGACTGGTTTCAATTGTATAGAGACTATGACCTGATTTGTTCCACACTGTTGTTCCATTTATACATACTCCCCAATCATATCACTTGTTTTAGTCCCCAAAGTGCCCAGGTGTGGGTGATAAATTATAGGAGCATTCTTGTTAAAGAATGTATGATCCAAGTAGCAACTCCGAATGAAGGCTTGCATGTTCTAGTCACCATATTCCTGAACATTATTCTCCCAAAATATGTACCTACATAGACATAGATGTAGACAATAATGTACAATTTTCTCTCAAAATAATAGGTTACAATATGCACTTTTATGCTCAATGTTAAAACTATATGGTTTGACAACAACAAAAAAATTAACCTCTCTGTACCTTGATTTCTTTATCTGTAAAATGGGGATAACAATGGTATCTCCTTCATAACATTCATAACATTATCAAGAGTGGGTCACTTTATATATGTCCTCATGTCAATTACTTAAATCAATGTCTGACACATAGTAGAGACCAGGTGTTAACAATGATTTCTACTATCATTATCACCATCACTATCCTCCTCACGTTAACACCAGAGCCATGATGTCTGCAGCCATCTGTCAGCACCCACTGGTCTATTTCAAGAATTCACAGAAGTTGGAAGAGCCCTTAAGTGGCTGCTTATGTCATACCCTTGACTTCAAGCAAAACTCGACTCAATCAAATTCAGGATGGCGGCTCACTTGACTTTTCCTGAGCATCACTGGAGGAATCTCCCCAGCAGATCCACAAACTGTTACCAATAAATGAAAGTGATTTTATTTCTAGACATTTCTGTTCGGTTCATGACTCCAAATCTTGACTCCTTTGTGTTTGACAGAGGGGTGAGAGCGAGCACCCTTTGTTTCTGCCCCTATGAGGGAAAGGGGCCTCAATATTCTTTTTTTAAAGTATTTTATTATACCACCGTGAGATATACAAATAAAAAGATATACAATTAAAAAGTTCATGTTTGGGTTTTGGTCATACAGTGTTCCAGCACCCGTCCCTCCACCAGTGCCCATCTCCCACCACCAACATCCCCGGTTCCCTCCCCTTCCCCAGCCCTGCTCCATGGCAGGTTCTTTATTTCTTTCCCTTTCTCTCTCTTTCTCTTTTCCTTCCCTTCCAGACTATGGATTACAGAACATACATTAAAAGGTTGTCATGTGTATCCTTTTGCCTCTACCCTCGACAATTAGTACCCTCGACAATTATTAGCACACTGTTCCATTTTCTGTCTTACCTAACCTCTGACTCCCACACGTTTGTGATAATTTCCACCTTTGACAAGACCTCCTGATATATGTTTCACTTGACCTTGGATATTGATATCATAATATGTACATTTATATTTATGCCATGCAAATAAATGCAGTCATTCTGTATCTGTCTCTCTCCTTCTGGCTAATTTCGCTCAACATAATCTTCTCCATGTCCATCCATTTATAGGCAAATTTTATAACTTCATTTTTCCTAACAGCTGCATAGTATTCCATTGTGTAGATGTACCAAAGCTTCTTTATCCAGTCATCGATTTTCGGGCACTCTGGTTGCTTCCAGATTCTGGCTATTATGAATAATGCTGCTATGAACATAAAAGTAGGGATGGTGTTTCCACTGCGTATTTTTGGTTTCCCAGAGTACATTCCCTGGAGTGGTATGGCTGGGTCAAATGGGAGTTCAATTTCTAGTCTTTGGAGGAAAGTTCATATTGTTTTCCAGAAAGGCTGTACCAGCCGGCATTCCCACCAACAATGAATGAGTGTCCCCTTTTCCCCACATCCACGCCAGCACTTGTTGTTCTTGCTCTTTTGAATATGTGCCAGTCTCTGTGGTGTAAAGTGGTATCTCATTGTTGTTTTGATTTGCATCTCTCTGATGACCAGTGATGATGAGCATTTTTCATATGTTTTTTGGCCATTCGAATTTCTTCCCTTGCTGAAGTTTCTGTTCATTTCTTGTCCCCATTTTTTGATGGGGTTGTTTGTTTTCTTCTTGTAAAGTTCTACCAGTGCCTGATATATCCTGGATATTAACCCCTTATCAGATGGGTATTGGGTGAATATTTTTCCCATTCTGTGGACTGCTTTTGTATCTTAGTCACTGTTTTTTGAGGTGCAGAAGCTTTTTAGTTTCATGTAGTCCCATATGTTTATCCTTTCTTCTAGTTGCTTTGTTAGTGATGTTTCACCTTAGAAGATGCCTTTAACTTCAATGTCATGGAGGTTTTTTTTCCTATATTTTCTTCAATGTACTTTATGGATTCAAGTCTGATATTGAGATCTTTAATCCATTTTGATCTGATTTTTGTGCATGGTGTTAGACACAGGTCCAAATTCATTTTTTTTACTCAACAAAATACTAGCAAACAGAATGCAAAGAATCATCAAGAAGATTATACATCATGGCCAAGTAGGATTCATCCCGGAATGCAAGGATGGGTCAACATTCGCAAGTCAATCAACATAATACATCATATCAATAAAAGAAAAAATAAAAACCATATGATCCTTTCAATAGACGCAGAAAAAGCATTTGACAAGATCCAACACCCATTCATGATTAAAACGCTCCAGAAAATGGGAATTGAAGGGACTTTCCTCAAGAGAGTTACAGCCATCTACCAAAAGCCCACAGCAAGCATCATTCTAAATGGGGAAAAGTTGAAAGCCTTCCCCTGAGATCAGGGACAAGACAAGGTTGCCCACTCTCACCTCTTTTTATTCAATATAGTACTGGAAGTACTTGCCATAGCAATCAGAGAAGAAAAGAACATCAAGGGCATCCAGATAGGCAAGGAAGAAGAAACCCTAAACTCTCTACCAAAAACTCCTAGAAACAATAGACGCATATAGTAGAGTGGCAGGATACAAAATCAACACCCAAAGGTCAGTGGCTTTCCTATATACAAATAGCGAAACAGAAGAAAGGGATATTAAGGAAACAATTCCATTCACAATTGTGCCACAGAAAATCAAATACCTAGGAATCAACTTACCCAAGTATGTAAAGGACCTGTACAAAGAAAACTACAAGACACTGCTCCAAGAGATAAAAGAGGACACAAGGAAATGGAAACACATTCCCTGTTCATGGATGGGGAGAATCAACATTGTCAAAATGGTAATACTCCCTAGAGCTCTGTACAGATTCAATGCAGTCCCTATAAGGATACCGATGACATTCTTCAAAGAAATTGACCAAAGGCTCCTGAAATTTGTATGGAACAATAAACCCCCCAAGGATAGCTAAAGCAATCCTAGGGGGAAAAAAAGATGGGAGGCATCACCTTTCCCAACTTCAAACTGTACTACAAGGCAGTAGTAATTAAAACAACATGGTATTGGAATAAAAACAGACCTGTGGACCTATGGAATAGAATTGAGTATCCTGGGGCCTCAATATTCTTGCTGAACACTGGCATAAGTAGGGCTGTGTGAGGCAAACCAGGTCCCAAGATCAAGAGTGAGGAACACACACAAAGGAAGAGAAGGGGGTGTGTTTAAGAGCAGGTATAGGCTTCCCAGCGTCAGGGACTTCAGCCCAGGGATTGCATCGTGTGTGGGAAGCAAAGACCCTCTTGTTGTAACTTGCTAGCACAATGGCCAAACAACTTAATAGCTGTAGGTATTTCATTACAATCCAGAGTTACAAGCCTCTCTCAAGACCCTCCCAACTCTGATAAACAGGTCAATGGGAGGGTCTCAGATTTGGGAACACCCTATGAAAGGCAGGACATTGATATGACCCTGGGGATGATCAGTGTGAAACCCCAAAGGTGAGAGAGTAACAGATGTGCAAATATTCTCGAGGGCCCACATCTCAGAGCTCAGGTTGGACCTGATGGTCTAGGAGGAAGGGGAGAAAGGATCCCACAAAGCGAGTCTTCCCCACCAGGGGAAATATTAATGTATTTAATATATATCTGTCAAGCATTCAGGCTGCAGGATGGGAGAAAACCTGAGTTCACTGATTGAAGAATGGGGTCATGGGGTAGTGGTGGAAACACTGGATGCCTGAAATCCTATTGTAAACAACTTTATAAATCACTGTGCTTAAAGTTTTTTAATTTCAGTTTAATGTCTCTCTTCCACCTAGAACCCAAGCTGCCTTGTACATGCGACAGGTGGGCAAAGAGCTGGGCGAAGAGAACAATTAAGAAGAGTGAGATGAGAATCAAAAATCTTCCCAGTCCAGACACGCCTACTCTCTCCCTGGACTGAGGTCTCAGTCCACTGGCTAGAACATTCCTTCGCGGCTCAAGGCTCAGACAGACAAGTGACATCCTGTCATTATGCCACTTCAGGTTCTCTTTACCACTGATTGGAACTGTAGGCTTGTTTTAATTGGGAGAAATAAAATTAAAATAATAATCATGATAGCTCTGTCAATCACTTCCTGTGCCTTCACTGTGTGGGTATTTGACACTTAAATTCTCTGAGTAGCAGACACTGACCATTAGAGGTGCCAATAGTATATTTAGGGGTTATTACTTAACAAAGCCAAAACTAAGGAGAAGGCAGAACTGTGGGGAGGGAAGTCTTCATTTGGGACACAGAGATCACACCTGGGAAGGAAAGATAGGGAGAGCAGAGAAGGCAACCCAACAACTGTGGAGAACTGAAAATCAAGCCAGCCCACCCAGTAGGAAACTTGGCGACCAACATGAACCAGGGGGGGGTTTCCTCATGAGCAGGCCCTGAACGCCCAAGAGCACAGTGGAAATCTAGAGCCATGAGGAAAGTGTGACCTTGGGTCAAAGGCTGAGGTAGTCCTGTCATTCCTATATTCTACCACAGAAAATTGGAATCATGAGATGCTGAGAGAGATAGACCCAATTACACAGAAAGTCAATTATATAGGAATAATTCAAATTCACATAGGCCTACAATCAAAGCCCACCCTCTAAAGCCATCCAGGAAGACCTCAAGAAAGATGCACAATTCTTTGGCATCTTAGAAGGATGTGCGGGGCCTTCCCTGGCTCCTCTGGGTATAAAATCTGATAAAGCACACCTCCTCAACACAGAGGGCCCATCCAGTCGAGACGAGAAGGTGCTTCCAGCAGTATACCTCAGCCTGGGAGCCTAATGTGTACCTAGATACCCCTGCATTAGCACAGAGGGCTCCAGACACCCGCAGTGGGAACCAAACAGTGGAGCCCGGCTGTCCTACCCATTCTGCCCTAACCTCTCTCCAGAGCCAAACACCTACCCTCCAAGAGAAAGCACTTCAAGTTACAAGAGCATGTTTGTTGGATTGAAGTAAACTGGGTTTAGGCTTTTGTGGGCTCCGGAGGATGCAGTAGTCAGAGCCTATGTCTGCTTTTGAGCTGCTAGGAGGCAGCTTCTACTCACACCCAGGAGTTGGATGCTGCCCACTGATCAAGCTTTGCATCAGTCCCACAAGTTAGCTTACAAAACTAGACTCCAGTCTCAGGTCAGCTGCAACCCCATGTATGTATCATGGGGAAACCACTGAGTCTTTCTGAGCTTGGATATTCACATCCCTACAAGAAAAATGCTTTACAAAAAAAGGAAACTAAAAATACTTGGGAGATAGTAAGTGGGTAGGGCACTTGCCTTGCATGCAGCTAAGGCAGGTTTGATGGCGAGTATCCTGCATGGCCCCAGGAGCCCACCAGAAGTTTTTCCTAAGTTTAGAGTCAGGAATAAGCCCTAACATCACTGGCTGTGTCCCAAAAATCTATAAAGGAAAAAATGCTTTAAAGAATCACTTGAGGGACCCCAAGCTGCCCCAGGGAAGAGCGGAAACTCCATCAACGGGAACCAAGGCAAAGTGCCTTGGTTCCAGCCCGATTGACCCGTCGACCTGCGGCGCCTGAGTTCCCGGAAACGCCTCGACTCTCCCCACAGGTGTGTGTGTAATTCTTGCGTCTCCGCGGACCCCAAGCTGCCCCAGGGAAGAGCGGAAACTCCATCAACGGGAACCAAGGCAAAGTGCCTTGGTTCCAGCCCGACCGACCCGCGCGCCTGAGCTTCTGGGAACATCCCAAAACTAAAAACCGCGCGGACGCCGCTTACTAACTGTACTATCTAGTCACCCAAGAACTCACAGTTGCAACCTACAATAGTCATAATGGTAAAGCAGCAACGCAAAATTCCATCAAGCTCTGTGGGGGGAAGTCACTGGTCCAGATGAGTCAAGCAATACCAATGAGTTGCATAACCTATCTGAAAAAGAATTTCGGAAAGTACTCTTAAGGATTCAAAAGGAATTCAAAGAAGCAATAGAATGCAAAATCAATAAAATACAAGAGGACATGATAGCAGAAGTGAGGAAAATGCAAAGGGAAATGACAGGTATTAAAAATGAGGTAAATGAAATAAAAAAACACAGTGGAAGGCCATCATAGCAGAATAATAGCTACTGAAGAAAGAATTAGTGATCTCGAAGACGAGTTCCAAAGATTCTGTACACAACACCAGAAGATAGAAAAAAGGCTCACAATTACCGAACAGACAACAAGAGATAATCGGGATGAAGCCAGAAGAAACAACATACGGATCATTGGGGTCCCAGAAGGGCAAGAAGAAAACCCTGATGAAGAAGAAACTGTCAAAGCCATCATTGCTGAAAAGTTCCCGGAACTAAAGAATGCTTGCCTCAAGATCCAAGAGGCCCGTAGAATACCAGCTAAAAGAAACCCCAACAAGAATACTCCAAGACACATCTTAATAAAAATGACAAAAACTATAGATAGAGATAGAATACTGAAAGCAGCAAGATCAAAGAAGGAAATCACATACAAAGGAACATCTCTAAGATTTACAGCAGACTTCTCTGATGAAACACTCCGAGCCCGAAAACAATGGTGGAATATTGCAAAAAGGCTCAATGAACTGCAGGCTTCACCGAGAATTCTTTACCTGGCCAGGCTCACATTCAGATATGAAGGAAAGATACACAACTTCATGGATAAGCAACAACTCAGGAACTTCATGGACTCAAAACCAACTTTAAAAGAAGGACTGAAGGGTCTACTCTAATGCGACCAAACCCATAAGCACAACAAACACAAAAAGAAAGATGGCACAAAATCCAATGACAATAATCTCTCTCAATGTCAATGGTCTAAATGCACCAATTAAGAGACACAGAGTGACAAAATGGATTAAAAAATTGAACCCAACATTCTGCTGTCTACAAGAAACGCATCTGAATAAGCAGAACAAACACAGACTCAGAGTCAAAGGTTGGAAGACCATTCTCCATGCAAACAACTCCTCCAAAAAGGCTGGTGTGGCCATATTAGTATCAGATAATATAGACTTCAGGCTTAAAAAGGTTAGAAGGGACAATGAAGGCCACTTCTTATTAATTAAGGGGTATGTACACCAGGAAGAAATTACACTACTAAACATATATGCACCCAATGAGGGGTCAGCAAAATACATAAAACAACTGCTAAGAGACCTCAAAGAAGACATTGACAGTAGCACAATAATAGTTGGAGACTTCAACACTGCTCTATCAACGATGGATAGATCAACAAGACTGAAACTCACCAAGGAAATATTGGACCTGAAGGAAGAAATGGAAGAAAGAGAGCTAGTGGATATATACAGGGCTTTTCATGCCAAAAAAGCTGAATACACATTTTTCTCTAGTGCACATGGAACATTCTCCAAGATAGACCACATGCTGAGCCACAAAGCATACCTCAATAAAATTAAAAAGATAGAAATTGTGTCAACTATCTTTTCAGACCATGATGCACTGAAAATGGAAGTTAACCGTGCGCAAAAACAGGGAGTCAAACCAAACACCTGGAAACTGAACAGCTCACTGCTGAACAACAAATGGGTCATAGAAGAAATCAAACAGGAAATCCAAAGATTTCTGGAAATAAATGAAAATGAAGATACCAATTATAAGAACTTGTGGGACACGGCAAAAGCCGTGTTAAGAGGGAAGTTTATAGCCCTGCAAGCATTCATCAGGAAACAAGAAAGGGCCCACATAAATAACCTGACTACACAGCTGAAGACATTAGAAAAAAGACCAACAAAAGGAGCCCAACCCAGGCAGAAAAAAGGAAATAATAAAACTTAGAGAGGAAATCAATGAGTTGGAAACCAAAAAAAAACAATCCAAAAGATTAATGAAACCAAGAGCTGGTTTTTTGAAAAAATAAACAAGATTGACAAACCATTGGCAAGACTTGTAAGGACAGGGAAAGAGAAAACCCAAATAAACAGAATCAGAAATAAAAAGGGTGACATCACAACAGAAACCGCAGAAATCCAAAAGATCATCAGAGATTACTTTGAGAGCCTGTATGCCGTGAAACATGAGAATCTAGAAGAAATGGATCAATTCCTGAAGTCCTATAACCTCCCACGGCTGAAACAAGAAGACCTCCAATACCTGAATAAACCCATCACCATCGAGGAAATAGAAACAGTAATTAAAAGTCTGCCCAAACACAAAAGCCCAGGTCCAGACGGATTTCCTAGTGAACTCTACCAAACCTTTAAGTAGGACCTACTGCCAGTCCTTTTCAAGCTCTTCCAGGAAATAGAAGAAACAGAAACACTCCCAAACAGCTTCTACGAGGCACATATCACCCTGATACCCAAAGCAGGGAGAGACAACACAAAGAAAGAAAACTACAGACCAATATCCCTGATGAACACGGATGCTAAGATCTTCAACAAAATACTAGCAAACAGAATCCAAAGACTCATCAAGAAGATTATACATCATGACCAAGTTGGATTCATCCCGGGAATGCAAGGATGGTTCAACATTCGCAAGTCAATCAACATAATACATCATATCAATAAAAGAAAAAAATAAAAACCATATGATCCTTTCAATAGACGCAGAAAAAGCATTTGACAAGATCCAGCACCCGTTCATGATTAAAACGCTCCAGAAAATGGGAAGTGAAGGGACTTTCCTCAAGATAGTTACAGCCATCTACCAAAAGCCCACAGCAAGCATCATTCTAAATGGGGAAAAGTTGAAAGCCTTCCCCTGAGATCAGGGACAAGACAAGGTTGCCCCCTCTCACCTCTTTTATTCAATATAGTACTGGAAGTACTTGCCATAGCAATCAGAGAAGAAAAGGACATCAAGGGCATCCAGATAGGCAAGGAAGAAGTCAAGCTATCATTATTTGCAGATGACATGATATTATACCTAGAGAACCCTAAACTCTCTACCAAAAAACTCCTAGAAACAATAGACGCATATAGTAGAGTGGCAGGATACAAAATCAACACCCAAAGGTCAGTGGCTTTCCTATATACAAATAGCGAAACAGAAGAAAGGGATATTAAGGAAACAATTCCATTCACAATTGTGCCACAGAAAATCAAATACCTAGGAATCAACTTACCCAAGTATGTAAAGGACCTGTACAAAGAAAACTACAAGACACTGCTCCAAGAGATAAAAGAGGACACAAGGAAATGGAAACACATTCCCTGTTCATGGATGGGGAGAATCAACATTGTCAAAATGGTAATACTCCCTAGAGCTCTGTACAGATTCAATGCAGTCCCTATAAGGATACCGATGACATTCTTCAAAGAAATTGACCAAAGGCTCCTGAAATTTGTATGGAACAATAAACCCCAAGGATAGCTAAAGCAAT